>UNPT01000345.1:0-57189 GCA_900536445.1 Hymenoscyphus occultus
CCTTCCACCCCCACACCCACAAAACTCCAAACTCCAAACTCCCACATAACAAAGGCTAAAACACCCAAGAATCCTATACAGTAGCTAATCCTGCTTTAAGATATAATATATCCCATTAACAGGGGGGGGGGTTTCACTTTCAAAAAAACACACACCCCTACCCCTATACCCACATACCAAATTCAACAAGATAATCTTATAGAAAATAACCCCCCCTCCCCTCTCACCCTAGGACCCTCAAAAACAAAAACAAGTTCCGCGCTCGAAATCCCCATCCATCATACATACATACATACATACATACATACATACATACATACATACATACATACATACATACATACATACATACATACATACATACATACATACATACATACATACATACATACGGTAAGTATATAGGTCGGGGCAATTTCTTCATACGCTCCAACTTCTTAGTTGGATTGGACGCTAGACGATGTGGTTAGGTTAGTAGACATTGCTTTTCGGCTAGCTTGGAAAGTAATAAGTATATCGAATGACAGTAGCGGAGGAAGCGAAACAAAAACAAAAAAAATGGGTTGACGAGCTTGATTTTCACCTCCCACCTCCCCTTACCACACCCACACATCTGCACCTTACAACCTCTAACTACACCATAAGGCTAAAACATTTCTTTTGACCTTTTTCCACTTCTCCACCCTGCTATGATATCCCTCAAAACCAACCAACCAACCAAGCCGCCAAAATCAAGTCCCCCGCCCAACCCAATCCACCTCCTTTTCTACTTCCTAGCAGCCAACCAAGCCCCCGCCTCATCCCAAGCCTTCCGATCCGCCTCTGGAATCTCACCTCCCTCTAACGTCTTGACCCCCGCATGTAACGCATCAAAGAAGTTCATGGCAACTTGAAGATCCTCGGGCCAATTAACTGCAAACGGCAGATATCGATCAATGTACTTGGGCTTCTTGATCGCCTTCTCCTCGGCCGTGGCGTTGACCTCGACGAAATCATCGAGGTAGGTCTTGACTGCAATACCGAAGGCGATGTCGATATCGGTGGAAAGTGGGAGACTAGTACGAGTTAATCATTTCGAAGGAAAATGAAAAGGGGTTACTTACGATTTGCCGATCTTGGCGAAATCTTTGCGCTCTCGATTAGCGTGGCCGTTCAAGAACATGGAAGCTGCTGCTGCCTCTACCAAGTCTCGGTCTGTCTCACGAACAGCCTTGATGATTGAATAGAATGATAAGAGGTTCTTGCTCAGTGGTCCTGTGTATCCTACGTTGCTATGGCGGATCTTTAAAAGACATGCCGTACGACCAATGAGTATACAGCTTGCCTTGTCAGCATCATCGCCTCTCAAAGGTCCGCCAATGAGTTCCGAGTGACGGTTGCGTGAGTTGAGATTATCGAATCGAAGGAGCTCAAAGGCGAGGAATGCTGCTTCTTGGATATGATGTATGTCTTTATAAGCCTTGACATCTCCACGAACAGCCTTGAGAGTAGTCGCTAGCGCCTTACCCCAACTCGTCAACTTATGTTCATCGTTGATATAACCTCTCAGATGAAGCACGCGCCACAGTACATTAGAAACAATCTCGGACTCTGTCTCTAATTTAACGTTCTTGTCGTCAGTGATTGTCTTGGAAGGGAAGTCATTATCCAGTAACGATATGAGGGCAAATGAAAGAGTCCCTGCGGAAAGTCCAGTGGCCTTTTCTGCCTCTTGTAGAACGGATTCCTTGACTTTCCAAGAATCAGCTTGCTTATTGGTTGGTGTTTGCAGTAGCAAGTTCTTGGGAACCATGGTTGCTTTGAAATTATCGTCAAACCAGAATTTCAATGTAATGTCCTTGTACTGGAATGCACGATGAATTCGTGACACAATCAAGGTTGTCGCAGTTTCTTTCAGCGGCACGAGAGTACTCCCGACAAGTTTTCGGTATTCGTCAGAGACGACACCATCAAAAGTTGGGAGAACCAAAGACTCGAGTAAGAGAAAGCTGTTCATGATTCGAGGCCCAATGAGAGCTTTCGAGAGATAGTAGTATAATTCGGCCGGCAATTGCATCCCCAGGTATTCTCGGTTATCCACAGTCAGACGATCAAAGTCCTTAATCTGGACATCACCGTTTTCTCGCACTGTCCCGCAATGCTTCACAATCATCTTTGCTTTTCGGAACTTGTCGAGCCAATTTGGGTCTTGTAGTTGCAAAATATCACTGAAAGCAGCACAAGTTGCATTAACTGATTTTTCCGATGTTCGCAAAAGATTGGCGGCATCCTTGACCGTGAATGGTTGTAGAGAGATAATATTACGGTCCGAGAGTGGTGGAAATGGGGGAAGGAATGATGTTCCAATCATCAGTAGTGCGTCGGCAAGGACTTCCGGTGTGACGTTTAGTCTTCTAATGATTTCAGATTTGGAGATGCCAACAATCTTCTTGCTGTCCCAGTGTGCAGCCGAAGGTGGTAGGAGAATACAATCATCAATATCATAAAGGAGCAGCTCTTGCGATCCCATAATGCCATCAATGTATTGTGTCTCGAGTGACTCGAGATAAGCTAGCTGATGTGGGCATCAGCAACACGCGCCAATGACGGGAAGTGTCCGGGATACTTACTTGTGCACAAGCACCGAAAGGAGCAATGACAAATTCCAAGCCCTGCTCCGTAAGGATTTCTTGAAGAAGTCTGTATAAGTCTTGCGCACGAGCAGCTCCTATGAAGTATTAATTGGCGATCCACAAAAAGCAATCATGGTCATACCCGATGCCCCAAAAGCCTTGACTGCTTCATCCGGACGGTTATCGCCATATAAGGTCCATGCATGCTGTGTTTGTTTAAGGGCAAGTTGGGCTCTCTTCAATGCCACTTCATCCTTTCCGACATTCGTTTGGCCGTCAAAGACAAACAGTGGCTTCATCTTATTCTCTTTCCATAGCTTCAATTCCGACTCAATGTGATGTCTAAAGGTCATGGGTTCTCCACCCAGGGCAGCGAGGAGAGGTTCGTGGGAAGGTGGGTTATCAATGAGGTTTTGGAGGTAACTCGTTGCTTCGACACCAATGACTGCATTTTCGAAATCTGCCAGCGAATTGGATCTGGTTCAAGTTGTTAGCAAGGTATTCCAGCCCATGCTTTGCCAACTTACAGCAGATCTGAATCGGACCAGGCTTTGCCCTGAAGTTGTTCTGGGGGGTAGGCGTTAGCATTTCGAATTGGATTGAATGCGCTGATCAATGGGCTTGAGTGCACTGAGTTTGAGCTTTGGCTAAAGTAGTCCAAGCTACGAAGCCTCACGTCGGGGTCTCTGTTTTGGATCCAGTCACGCCTGTCGTAGAGGTAGCGTGCTAACTGGAACGTAGGCTTTCTGGGAAAGTGCGCATATTCGAACCCATGGCCATCCCACGATGATTCTGATGGGGGCGCAGGGAACGCAGGCGGGAAGATCAACGACGGGACATTGACATCTTCCTCATTGCCATGGGGGTATTCATAATTGAAAGATTCCTCCATGGTGACCGAATCGCAAGGTCCAGAGGGGGAGAGCACGGTTGAGTAGAACATGACAATGTTAAGGAAAGATGAAGCTTACGAGACATGATGGCGAGGCGCGAAGCAGAGGAGGGATAGAAGGATATTCAAGAAGCTCTTTCCAAAACTGGAAGCAGATCGGGGGAGCTTTGCAGGTGCAGGTGCAGGTGCAAGTGCAAGTGCTCAATGACGAGGACGAGGACTTTTGGTGGTGGGGGTGGGGGGGGTTGGGGGGGTTGGGGGAGGAAGGCGCAAACGTGGTGGTGGTGGAGTGAGCTGTAGCTGTAGCTGTACGGAGGGAGCTCGAGGGGGATGGATTTTGGTGGGAAAGCGGGCGAGGCTCCGGAGATCGTATTGTTAAACTTTGGGTGGAAGGAAGCTGCGAGGCAACCAAAATCTGGACGGGAAATTTGGGGGAGACAGTTTACGGAAGTCAGCAATATGAAGACTAAATTGCTCTAGCCTCAAATGTCAAGATATTGATTGATAGGTAGCAACAAGTAACATCCAAGCAACTTGGGCTGATCTTCCCAGGTACACCAGATGGAGGCCCACCACTCATTCTTTTGGCCTAGCTCTGTTGAGGCTGATCGGTGGCTGCCGACCCGTTTCCGATAATCCCTGTAGGTGGTATCCGACAGCTGACCCACCCTCCAACGACATCAGATACAAAGTGCAAGTGATGCAGTTGATGTGCAACAATACTCAGATATGCTGCAAAATATTCAACACATTTTCAGACTACCAGCAAAACTCGCTTAACTTTAAGCTTTGAACATGACTGTCTCTAGTGGACAAATCCCTGTTATCGACATTTCAGGGACAAAGTCAGATGCTGATGTCGCTGATGAACTGGTCCAAGCTGCCTCCACTTATGGTTTTGTGTATGTGAAGAATGAGGGAAAGGATATCCCAGTGAAGGAAATAGATCATATTTTTGATGTGGTGAGTTGGTTGGAAGAAGATGATATGTGAATGAACTGTTTTCTGACAAGGTGCTAGTCACGAAAGTTCTTCTCTTCACCAGAAGAGGAGAAAGCACAATGCAAGATTGGGGAAAATGTAAGGATTCTTGAATAAATATGCTACAAAATCTATCTACGCAACAAGTAACAATTCAAAGAATAGAGGTTGGTCTGGTATGCATACAGAAACCCTAGATGCCAAGAACCAGAAAGTATGTCAACCCTTTATGACTTATAGTATTGTCGCTTGCATAAGCTAATCTCATATTCAGCGTGGAGATTTCAAAGAGTATGTTACTTACAATAGCGAGCTCAACTCATCACTAACTCTCATAGAGCAATGAACTTTGGAGAATTCGTTGATGGGAAAGCCCAACAGCCTCTCCCACCATCTCTCATCAATCATGAAGCAGATCTAAACAAGTTCCACAATTCCTGCCATGACATGATGCAAAAGATCCTAAGATTATTCTCCATAGGCCTCAAAGTAGGTACCCTCCTCAAGTATCCTCCTCACACATGACCTGATCTACTTGGCTAAAACTCTCAGATTGACCAAGAAGCCGGAGGTTCAGACTGGATACCCTCCCGCCATCGAGACGGACCAAGTGGCTGTACCCTCCGCCTCCTCCACTACCCCTCCATCCCATCAGACAGTGACTACGATCCCACCGTCGACATCCGCGCAGGCGCTCACTCCGACTACGGCTCCATCACCCTCCTCTTCCAAAGACCAGGGCAACCAGGTCTCGAGATCATCCCCCCCGAAACCCGCAGCGAAGAACGCAACTTCGGTCCCACAGCAGCCTGGACACCCGTTCCCGTCTCACCCCAAGGAACCGAAAACGACCCCAGTCCTCCCATCCTCGTGAACATTGGCGATCTACTCTCGCACTGGACGAACAACCTGTTGAAGAGTACCGTCCACCGAGTTGTGTTCCCGAAAGATGGGAGGCAGGGTGGCGAGGATCGGTATAGTATTGCGTATTTTGGTCATCCGGTGGGAAGTACGGTTTTGGAACCTATTCCTAGTGAGATGGTGAGGAAGCTGCAGGGTGCGGGTGGGACGGGGGTTAAGGCTATGACTGCGGATGAGCATTTGATGAGTAGGCTGAAGGCTACGTATTTGGGTATGTATAAGGATGGTGGTGGGGAGAAGGATGAGAAGATTACTTCTCCTTAGGTAAGATTACTAGGAATGCGCAGAAGTTCCTACCTAGGCTAGGCGCGGCAGCATGGTGTTAAGTCCTCCGTTTCCAGCGTTTCTTCCCTTTTTCTATATCTACATAGTCAATGAGTTTTCCCTGTAGGTGAGTGTGGGCGAGTGGTGGTTGTGCTGTTCCAAGGCGAGCACTCCAGCGAGGTGTTGCATCCCTCGTTCCTTCCTTTCTTATTAACTCCGGACCTTCCACTTCTCCCACCAAAGTCCACGGCTGCCTACGTAGGTATTTCTTTCCCTTCTCTCCTCCGTCCTCCCTTTCTCAAAACTAAACCTTTACATCCACATCAACCTCCTCTCCCCCACCTTCACGATCCTCAAATCAGGGGGTAGGTCAACCTCTATCTCGCTGCTTCTGGCGAGCCAACAACAACCCTACGCAACTCATCGCAATTGGGATACCTCTTTCTTTGATCCTGACTACAAGTACGAGAGTCTCATCCTTTGATAGCGTTGTATGTCTTTCCGAAGCCCTTAAGTGTGGCGGGATGAAGCTGATTGATGTAGATACGCACGTGGAGACTGTACGGGGCAACGTCGTTCATCATGCCGCCTTCGCGTGTTGGTGATGAGGATGGATTTGAACTTTCTAATGATGAGCAAGCCGCTGTGGACATTCTCCGTAACGACGGCTTCGGCCTAGGCACCCAGGAAGCTGTCGGCTTGCAGCAAGCACTCTTCAGTGCATTCAACAACACCAATCATGCGAGTCGTGCCCCAGAGCGTGATATTTACGATTTGCCTTCGTCACCGGGGTCAACCCAGCCTGAGCCATCTTCATCACCCGTCCGCAGTCCACCAGAGTACCGGGTCATTGACTTGGTGTCTGAGGGCTCGACATCTTAAGCTGCTTATCCGAGCGACGGCACACCGTCTTCTCAGCAGAGTGGCCATGAAGAAGAAGAGGAGGAGGATGAAACTCAAGTTGCGGAGATGGCCATGAATAACGCTGTCGCTGGTTTCGATGCTTCTGCGAGTACTGGAATCGACTTGAAAGAGTTTACTCTGTTCCGAAAGTTGCCCGCGGAGATTCGCGTAATGATATGGAAAGCAACCACACAGCCACGTCTTGTTGTTATCCGAGATACGAAGGCCTGTCGGGATCACCGTGAGGGCAAGAAGACCGAAGGACGAGCTTGGGATTATATTTTCAGCACGACGCCCATCCCGGGACCATTGTTTGCCTGCAAGGAGTCTCGGGAGACTATGATATCATGGGGCTATAAGCTGACTTTTAGCAGGGCATACGATCGATTATCGCAAGCCCGCGTGTGGTATAACAACGATGTTGACATTCTTTACCTGGCACCGCTGGAGCCAGGAGCACAAAACTTTTCTAATTACGCTCCGATGTGGCGACGTCCGATAGACCGCATGAAAAGAATGGCTATTGCTTTCAACAATACATTAAGCGGTTGGGACTCGGTGTAAATCTTTACTATCGTAGTCTATTACTGGTGCCTCGGATCACCAATAAACCTGCTCATTGTCGAAGACCATTGCGGACACTGTCCCTTGACAAGTGGCCATCAAACAAGACAATCATCAAGTGATCCGTGGACTTGGTTGCAGCTTGAAGAAGGATTGACTGAAGAGAAGAAGTTTCCAAGGAGCTCCCATCTTGACATGAAATTTGGGCCATTGATCAAGGCAGCCAGTCTATCAGATAATGCTTTCGAACCCAAAAGATTGTTTCAAGACTTGACCGACGAGATTCGAAAAGCTTTTGATGAAAAAAACAATAAGATTCAATCTAACTATGGGACCCCATTGAACACCCCTTCCTCCATCTCACGTGTCATGGTTATGAAATCCTCTCAGGCCCAAGCACTGATTAAGGCCAGAATGGTTCATTCCATTGCAATCGAAGATCTTGAGAATGATAAGCAGGAACTGGTGAAAAGCCAGCGTAGATTGTCGGAGGTACAGAAGGAAGTTGAAGCTACAAAGAAGAGAATTGAGGCGAGAGAAGCCAGCATCAAAATGACACAAAAGTCGGTTGAGGACGCTATGCATGCATTGCATAGTATTGCTTGAAGCCTTTGTGGCGAACGGGGTGAGGGACGGACTGGAATTTGCGTGGCTTTTTGCTACACGTTAAGAGCGAATTACTGTATGAATGGCAGATACGAGGAAGATGATCAAACTACACACCACTATGTCAAGGAAGCTTTGCTGGAAATGACCGTTTACGGACCGGGCTACAATGGGGAATCAATGTCACATTTCGCAGAAGGGATAGAGAGATCTTGCTGGGCTATGCTGTTACCATAAGATTATCACTTTTCACTGAGCTGGTATGAGCTATAATATCAAGGAAATTCAAATACATTACTTCAATCTGCTGCACTATGAATACTAATTCGCTTCTCAATGACCTCAAGCCGACGAAACTTTATGCAACCGAACTAAGTATAAAATCTCTAGATATATAGATAAAAAGCCTAGCAATTGCAAAAATAACTTGCGATATCCTACCTATCCTCCTTATAATTCTACTTTATTCTATTAAGAAACCTAAACTCCTCCCTAAACAACTCTAAAGAGTAGAAAGAGATGATTAGATTATCTAATAATACTATAAGTCTATAACTTTCGCTACTTAATATCTCTAGTATTAGTTAATGGTATAGTACTTACTTAGTTAGTATAACTTATTTATTTCTTTTATTTACTATACTATAAATACTAATATACTTAGTACCCTTAAGCTAATAAAACTTTGTATAACTAAACTAAGTATAGAGTCTCTAGATATATAAATAAAAAACCTAGTAATTATAAAATTAACTTAAATAGTATTTAGAATCTCCCCTTCTCTCCTCTCCTAAGTATAAGGAAAGGAGTAGGAGATCTATATATTTAGCTAGGAGAAGGAGAGGAGAATAGGTTACTTGTCTAGAGAGGAGTAGATAAGGAGAGGTAGGATTTGGGAGAGGAGTAGGAAGGAGAGGCTAAAATAAGGTAGAAAAATAAGGCTATTCGTAATTACTACTAGGTTCGTAAGTACGCTAGGTTCGTTAAAGTACGCTAGCCAGGCTCGTCAAAGTACGCTAGCTAGGCTCGTCAAAGTACGCTAGCTAGGCTCGTTAAAGTACGCTAGGTTCGTTAAAAGTAAGCTTCGTTAAGAGTACTATATTTGTACTCGAGTCTCGAGTACCCCCTTGTTATAGATTAAGGACGTGCTACTTAATTTCTACTTGTTTTACTACTATATTTTAGATTTATTTTGGAACTATTTTAGACCTATTTTAGACCTATTTTAGACCTACTAAAACCTATAATACCTAGCCTTAGGAGTACTCCCGTCCTCTCTTATCCGGTATCCTAGCGAGGATAAGGAGTACTAATTAGTTACGATTAGAGTAGACAGGAGACGGCTCTAATTTATATAAATAGGAGCGGAGATTCCGTAGGATAGGAGTGTGACAGACGTGCTTCTGGACAGTCGGAACAAACAACACTCTATTCTTAGGACAATAGATGAGGAGAGAAGGAGAGCTCGAGAGAGCTGGGAACTAAATACAGGTCGTGCGCGCTAGTACTAGCGCGCCTCGCCGAACGAGCATGTGACATCCAACCCTCGTGACCATAACCGTCACAAGGAGTAGCGAGGAGAGGTTTAGAGGGGAGATTCTAAATACCAAACTTAAGATATTCTATCTATATTTTCTTATAATTCTATTTTATTTTATTAAGAAACTTAAACTATTCCTTAAATAACTCTTTATAGTAGAAAGAGAGGATTAGATTATCTAATAATACTATAGTATTAACTTACGCTATCTAATATCTCTAGTATTAGGTAATAGTATAGTATAATACTTAGTTAGGTAGTATAACTTATTTGTTTCTTTTATTTACTATACTATAAATACTAATTCGCTTATTAATAGCCTTAAGCTAATAAGACTTTATATAACTAAACTAAGAATAGAGTTTTTAGATATATAAAAAGCCTAGTAATTATAAAATTAACTTATAATATTCTATTTATTCTTCCTTATAATTCTATTTTATTTTATTAAGAACCTTAAACTCCTTCCTAAATAACTCTTAATAGTAGAAAGAGAGGCTTAGATCAGCGTACGAAAGAACTCCTCGACTACTTAAGTAGAGTAGAGTAGCGTAATCCACTAATCAAGTAGGAACAAGTATCGAATCTAACAACTTATAGTAAGTAGTACTCGAGTAGTACTCTCGTACGTAGCGCGTAGGGGTAGAACCTACTTGAGTAAAGTAAAGTAGAGTAGATACTACTCCTCTCCTCTACTCTACTCTATACTACTTATTTCTTACGCTGGTCCGACTTAGTCTCACTTTAGATTTCTTCAATTATACCTAACCCTCGGAACCTAAGGTGAAATCTTACCTGTCGACATCTATATATTCCCCCCACTTTAATCTAGTACTAATTACTTAACTTCCAACTAGGTGCTAACTGGTATATCTACGTATTCTAGTTAGTCTACCTATGGTCTAGCTAAGGTACAGTACTTATTATAAGGGGGGCGGGAGGGGGTAAGTAGATATTACAGCACGAAATGGGAGTACTCTATAGGTAGGTAGTGTTTCAAAAAGACGAAAGGAAGGTACAGTACGGGAAGAGAAACACAGGCCACGCCCAGGTGGGTATAGTACAGGATTAGACATCGACATCAGATATGCAAATTATATTTTCGTATTGTATGGCCATATTCGGCGAGGCTCCACTCCACTCCACTCCTCTCCCCGCAAGCCTCCATCTCATACCTCGCAAGAAACCTATATGCAACACACCAGCACACCACACCACACCAGCACACCACAGCAACAGCAGCGAAAAAAAAAAAGCAAGCAAGCCAGCCAGCCAACCAACTACTGTATCACCAAAGGTAAACATCCACGAACGACGAAGCTGTCAAATCAACTATCATCAAATGAGAAGGAAAAATGAGCAATCCTGCTTGCTTGCTTACTAGCACCAATCCCCCATCCCCCGTCATACAAAAACCGCAATATTCCTACATGAACGAGAAGAAAAGAAGAGGGAAAAAAAAATAAACAAATATAAAAAACGCCCAGCTAATAGCTTTGCCAAAACGATGAAAGGGAAAAGAAAGGCAAGGTCATCATTTCCATCCCATCATTCAGTCGCCCATAATCTCATCTTCATCTTCGTCTCCTTCCGCGACCGGCTCCCCGTTGCCATTTTCATTTTCATGGCCTTCGACACTCTCGTCCGGGTCGTTGTCGAGTAATTCCCGTCTTCGGAGATCTTCAACTGTGCCCTCTTCAGGCTCCACGTCTGCGAATGGATCATCGTCGTCTTCAATAGGATCATCCTCATCCTCATTTGTGACCCGTTCATCACTCTTCGTCGCCCCAGCTTTGCGAGCAGCGATGGCAGCTTGCTGGGTTTTACTTTTGTGACTCTTGGACGCCTTGGGTTTATCAGGACTTTCCAGATATCCGAGGACGTCTTTGAAATTGGGGCCGAGGCGTAATTTATTTCGTTGCAGACGCTGGCAAAGTTTTCCCTTTAGCTCACCAGACGCATCGATCACTTTGGCAATGATTCCCAAGACGAGCTTTCCAGTCAGTTCGCAGAGTTGTTTCTCAGCTCTTAGGACCTCGCTTTGCTTCTCGTGTTCCGAAAGGCCTTCGTCATCTTCAGCCTCATTATCTGAATCATCGTCTTCTGGTTCTTCATCGTCGGCTGGATCCTCAAGCTTCTTTCGAGATTTCTTGGCATGTTGCTTTTCTAGGGCGACGAAGATAGACGTTAACTCCAACTGTACTGGCTCGCTTATCTCATCCAGTACTTCTTGAAGGGGCGCGTATGCATCTGCAGAATCTCTCAAAGTCGAAAAAAGTACGTAGACGTCAAGAACGGTTCCTGCGCCCATCAAACGTACTGTATCAAGGCTGCCTCGAGAGGAGAATGCTGCGACGAGATTGTTGACAAACACTTCTTGCCATTCCTTCAATTGATCAATCTCGGTAGTTGGAATATCGACGTTAGAAGAGATTTGCGATGTAATTTCACGGACCTTCCACATGAAGTAAAACATTGCTGAGCGTATGGCGCTGATGACAACTTGGTCTTCCAAATCATCGAGAACTTCATCATTTGAATCTTCAAAGGTGCCTCGAGCGACTATATCCAGGAGTATTGTGATGGGACAAGTATCTGAATCACCCAGGCGTGCCTCTAATGGTTCGACACAGTTGGAAATACTAGCAAGCTGTTCGAGTCGTGCCAGAATATGCGATAACTCTTCAAGCCGCTTCTTTTTAAGATTGCCCCGAACCGCGATTTGTGTGGTCTTATTGACCTGCTCTAATGAAAGGGTAGTAATCTCCCAAAGTGATTGCATCTTGGCTTCGGTGACTTCCTCCAATTCCTCAAATGCACGAGCATGCAGTAGAGCAGCGCCTGCTTCGGTCAAGACATTGATATCCGCATGTCCGTTGAACTGAGCGCTGATCTCGTCGAGAAGATTGGCATATGCTGTAGAATCTTGGCGTAATTCCTGAAAAACTCCAAGGTTCAGCACGTGTTCCAATCGTAAAACAACCGTCGCAGTCTTTGGATCCGCCCCGTATTTCTTCAGAAGTCGAGGTATTACGCTAGCCAAGTGTCGCGCAGCTGTTTCCCTAGACTCGGCATTTTCATTTCTCGAGTTCTTCTTCTTGTGTCTATCGCCCTCCTCCGATTGGACCAGACTCAATTTCACGGTGGCATTGAGGATTTCGAGTAAGATAAATTCTTCCTTCTCGTTCGGCTTGAACAATTCCATCAACGCGCGCTCAGTCTCGTTACCAGTTGCCTCAGAGGAGTGGTCAAACAACAGATATCCCGCAAGAACTTCCCATTCTCTCAGGTCGGGGATTTTATCGTACAAAGCCTGAGCAGCGAGAGTAAATCTTGATTCAGAGCCAGTAACATCCAGAAATTTGGCTTGGGGAATTTGACTAGGCAATTCTTCCTCGTCCTCAACATCGTAGCTCTGCAGTATCTCTGCCAAGCATTTGAGCCGGATCCATTCTGGTCGTGGTGCGTCAAAGTTTTCCTCGTCTTCGATTTGAAGGTACTCGTCAATCACCTCCTCGCCACCAATCTCTTCGATCTTATTTTCATAAAGATCTTTCATATTTGCAGCGAAAAATCCCACCAGGGCTTTGCGAACTTTGGGTTCCGAGTCAAAAATCAGTCTTCCAACTACATCAATGTCGTTTGGTTCCAATAATCCTTTATCTTGTATCATGTCCATAATCGCAACCATCGAGGATCTAACAGCAGCATCGGAATCTTGTACAGCCATTTCAACCATTCGTGGACGGAAGCGCTCGATAAAATTGTGCATTCCGTCGATATTGCCACCAATCTTCATGATTCTCTCGAGTTGTTTGACAACTTCCTGGCGTACTATCGCTTGTTCGTCGGAAAGCAACCATCCGAAGTAGCGCAGATAACCACCCTCGAGAAAGACCTCCGGTAGAGTCAAGACCCAATTTCCCATCGCCGCAACACACTCAACCCGAATTTTTGGATCAACATCGCGATATCTGTGAACAAATCCTTGGTCGAAGTTCTCTCTAATCTTTTGCAGTACCTCATCCCGATGGTTTTCGGTTGTCTTCTCCTTATTTTCGAAATCCGCCAAACGCGCTTTGTTGGGCTTGTTTTTTCTCATCTCCCCTTCACGCTGGCGTGTAATTCTGGCCAGATTATCTATCTCTTTTCGAGCAACATTACACATTGTATGATTAATGGTCATTACAAGAAGTGTGGCTGTGTGGCGGAAAGGTCTAGAGCCTGCGGAGGTCATTGGAACGAGCCATGAAATGATATCGTCGTATATGGTGCTCTCCCATAGCAGTCCAGATGCATGGATCGCTTCGATAACCATATGAAAGAAATCGACTAAGTGCGCGCGCAGTTGGTGGCCGGTTTTGGACCTTGAAATCAAAGGATAATCTGTGACTCCCTCCTAATAGGTGTTAGACTTGCAAATTAAAGAAGACGCTACGGAAGCTTACTTGAAGATGTTCTTCTGTGATTTCTCCAATCTTGTTCTCCACGTTGTCTGCATCATTGATATCGTCCTCCGTGACCTGGACCTTGCAGCCTGTGCACTTGATTATCAAGTTCACCATCTCAGTCATGGCTGCCGGGGCACCATTTCGGTATCTGTCGAGCCATGTTGATGTGACATCATCCAAAGAATCTCCACTGGCAAATACCTCTGCTATCCAATTTATTAGTATTACAATCAATATCGAGGATATGTGCAAATCTACCATAGAGTCCTTCCGTAGCCTCGTCCGCGATTACTACCCTCTTCACAGTCTTTTTGGATCGATTGGGTAAACGCATGGCAGGCGCTTCTTCGTGCGCTGTGCCATTGACCTTGGAGGATTTGGGAGCTGATTTCTTTGCGGTCTTTGCCTTTGCTTTCCGCCGTGGCTTTCTAACTTCCTCCTCCTCAGCACTCTCCGGTTCTTCACTTTCTTCTGATTCTTCCTCAATCTCTTCCTCGACTTCCTCCACCTCCTCAACCTCTGCGACGACCTTGGGTTTTTTTGCGGCCGGTTTCTTGATGTTCTTTCCTCGTTTCGGTGGTTTCCTAACTTCCTCTTCACCCTCACTCTCTGGGGGATCGCTCAGCTCAGAACCTTCGTCGTTGGCGGATGCACCATTTTCGACCTGCTTTCCACCTCTCTTTCGTTTTGCGCTTGGTTGGGCAGCTTGCGATGACGGCGCATCGGGTTGAAATTTGTCTGGTGCTCTTACAGCGCGTCCTGATTTGCGCCGTCCGCCAGTCGCGACGGGGGAACTTGTGCCGTCATTGTTGGATATATCCATGAGGGGCGATCTGTGATTATTCATTGACGCATCTGCCTTTTGGATTGTGGTTGAACGAAAATGGAGGGGATTTTCAGAATTAGGCGGCGCGTCAAGCTGGTGTTTGTCGCGAAGTGGAAAGTCGCGAGGGCGTTTGGAATTGGCTTACCCTTGCCTGAGGAACAAGGCTACAATCGGTGATGACGAAATTGATGGAGGGGCGGGAATATCAATTACCAACTTGGCGCATCCTCACCTTTCGACGACGACAGAGGAGCAATTTCAATTCTCTGGACGGAGGTGCTCGAGGACTTCGACCTTCTCTTTACATTCATGTTATGCAACTTTCATTAAATCCAAAATCTCATCAACAATCGTTCAATGCCAGGTGAACCATAACTTAGCAAAGCCATGCTGATGCCGTCCTCTGCTCGATAATCCCACTTACCCGTACTGTCATGGCGTCCCCGTTCACAACATCCTCCTCAGCACCAGGAGAGGGAAATTTAGTCGTTGATGTGATGCCCCAAAAGATATCCGGTCTATCTGCGATGACTTTTCAATATCCTCTCAAGCTTATCTCTCCATCACCAACATCATACCAAAAAAGTGTGCTCGTGTTTCTCTTGACGTATGGTGGAGGTCTAGTCGGAGGGGACCAAGTCAATCTCAAAATTATAGTCAAAAAAACCTCAAAACTGAGTATCGTCACACAAGGACATACCAAGATCTTCAAATCACTTTCCCCCGATATTGTTACCCGACAAAAACTTCAAGTGATGATTGAAAGCGGTGCTGCGCTATGTTTGCTTCCGGATCCTGTTCAGCCATTTCAGTTCAGCGTTTATGAACAGTCGCAGATATTTGAGGTAGCTGATACCGGATCGCTTTGTTTGCTGGATTGGGTATCGGCTGGGCGTACTGCTAGAGGGGAGGACTGGGACTTTTGGAAGTGGAGTGGTCGCAATGAGGTGTGGGCCGCAAGCGAGGCGGGGAGGAAAAGAAGGTTGCTCCTAAGAGACAATGTGTTCTTGAATGCACAAGAACTGAACGACGAGGATAGAGATCATTCTGTGAGACGAAAAATGCAAGGCTTAGGTATATTCGGCACTCTTGTGTTGCGAGGGCCCCTTATGGAAAAACTTGCCCTCTTCTTTCTCGAAGAGTTCGCGGCATTGCCGAGAATTGGGTCTCGAGATTTTAGATCTCAGGATATGAAAGACAAGGATAGTAGCTTGGTTCTATCCCCCCAAGAAGCGTGGAGAAAACAAAGGCTGAGGCAAGAAGCTTTGGATGGAGTGTTATGGTCTGCCGCGAAAGTGCGAGGTTGCACTGTCATCAAGTTTGGGACTTGTACTGTAGAAGGTGGTAGAGTTTGGATTGGCGGAATGATCAAACAAGAAGGGTCAATATCTGATAAGTTTGGGGAAGATTCGATTATGTGTATACGATGAGCCAGAAAGATTTAGATGGCCCAGGTGTAGAATAGATAGGCGCCAAAGATACTTGGCACCTCGCGCCTTGTCGTAAGTATCTTTTGGAAACCCTTGAAATCCAATTATGCTGTACTCCCTGGATGAACTTATTTCGGTACATGTGCTCTGAAAATAACTAGAGCTCTTGCAGAGTTCATTTCCAGTCATCCGCGAATCTACCCAACAGTTCTTCAAGTATATTCACGTGCGCACCGCCCAAATCAATGTCATTCAGGTATGAACGGCATACTGTAAGCCCTTATTGTCAAGACATAGCCGCGACCTACAAGGGAGTGTCTATATTACGCCGCCGTTTCTCTATCGCTTCCTTCTCTTGTGACTATGTCCGAAATAAATTTGCGGTATGGTTTGTTTGAATAGAGCTGACATACGACCAAAGTAGGTGGTTACTTAGATCTAGAAAAGGTAAAGGTGAAAGAGTGGCGCGTTGCTTATTCAAGCCGCAGCGAGTGAGTTTCAAGTAAAGCTGGTGATTTACCTTCTTGAAACACCAAAAGAAATAATGCGTACCTAAAAAAGGATAGCCCAAAAAAAATCTCAAAAAAAGTATTTTTGAGCAGAAGTTCTAAAGCCGAAGCTTGAATTTTTTTTAATTCCCCCAGGCCCCACTTCTATAGAAATTAGCAATACCAATGAGAAGTGCAGTAGTGCCGCTAGGTATACTGTGTTTCAAGCAACCCAACCTGCGTTTGGCTCATAATCCCCAGTTTCCCACGATAAGTCTGAATTGTGTAAACACGACGTTTACGACTTATCAACTTGTGCCCGAATGCGACTGCGATTGTGCTACTTCAGGATATAAAGATATTCCAATAATGGGTCACGCTCTACGTGCCGTAGTTCTGCCTGTTAGCGTGGCTGCTCCGTTGTTTTAATAGGTCGAGTCGAGGGGCTCGTCTTCTCGCGTATTTTGACTGGACAACCGGCACGTGAGCTGGATTCACCACAACTCGGTGGTGGTCCTCTGTTTCTAGTTCCTATAATTTGCCTTGGGATTGAATGTTGATACTAATTTCGGGAAATGCGCGCTAACATATGCCCTCCCGAGCGTCCGTCGAATTTACATGTTAGCAGATTCTGTTTATAGACACTTTCTCTACTTATGTTCGTTCTATTCAGCTGCTCTTGAATATTAGCTTTTGACCCCTGGAAACATTAGAAAAGTTCATTATTTTTGACAAAATAAACCTGAGAAGAGTGGCGCGCTCTATGATTAGTCGGCGCTACTTATTATATCCACTTCAAGCATATATTCTTTAAAATACTTACGTCTAAACGAGATAAAATAATGCTATAGCGCTCTGCACGAAACAGAGTACTGGAAATTTCGTGGATTTTGCGGGTACGAGAAATCTAAGGGGCAACCATAATCGATAACACGAATTTCTGGTTATTTCAAAGTTTATAGGGTAATGAAGCTCATGCTAGATCTCCGACGTATCAAGATTTGTTGTTGTCGCAGGTGCAGAATAGAAAAGCTAGCCGCCAGATTGAGGCAGCAAGGAGAGCCCCGCAAAAGTAGATTAGGAAGTAAGATTCAGGATAATCAGAAATAGAGACAGGCGAACTAAGGTGTTACGGTGTAACCAAAAGTTCACTGAGGATAGATCTCCAAAAGCCCCTGTGAGGCTGGAAAACAAAAAGCCAAACTTATGGCAAAACTATACCAAAACAGAAAATAATGTCCACTTGATTGAGGCAAAGCACAAGCTCTCTTGTGTGAGATTCTGAGCTAGGATAGGCACAAAAGATACCCTATACTGGGGTTATAGAGGATAATTGAGTAATTTAGGCTAGGAGAAGAAACGCAAGCACACTATGGCGTGCTGTAGAAAGTCATGTATACGGGAATGTAAGAACAGAATGTGGGTAGTGACAGTGATTATCCTTAGGTCATCACTATAGGTCTCAACAACAGGGTGTTCCGTGCAGCTTTTGCGTTTTAGGCCTACATTCACAACAGAAAGAAAGGATGGAAGCGAAATGCTACACAAGAACTCAAAAGCTGTTACCTCACTACTGCTACTGCTACTGCTGTCACTTCTGCCCCCATTACTCATACTTCTGTTAATGTCTCTACTGTATACTTGCAGTTTCTTCATTGCCACTCGAATTTTCAACATCAGTTAAGCAACCCCTAATTGATTCACCAACCTCAACACAATGCTCTGAATACTGAAAGCTTAATTGTTCCATCCCCCCAACTCCTTTTTACTGAATACACCATAAACGTCCCAAACAATATCCACTAAGTGATGATTGGAAAAATAGCTTTCTGGCATACCAACTTTGTAGCCATAGTTTTACCCATGAGGCAGGGTATGTGACCAACCATGGCGGTCACAGATCACATGATTGTTACAGCGCCTCTAATTATTGAAATACTTTGCAAGAATCAGTAGAATAGTTCGGCAATCCTCAATGGATCAAGCAACAGCTGAAGCTTAATTAAACTAATTCCTCCAAGACATTCCAGTGCTTGAAAATCAAAACCAACAGTTCCTGTAGCTCTTGGAGTTTGAGCTTCTTGGAGGAAGGATGCCTATTGGGACATTAAAGCGACAGGTATTGCTTGAATGGTATTGTGCTTCTAGAACGAATAACTGAAACTGCTAAACTGCGAAACTTTGGACAAAAGACACCACTTCCAGAGCCGCAGTGTCGTTAGTTTGGTTTCACATGTTGATCTGAAGTGAGGTTGGGACAAATCACGTGGTATGAAACAGAGAGATGAGTTAAGGTTACCTTAGCGAGTCCAATGAAATGAATTGGAAACTCAACATTGCATTGAGGAGACCTCTCTTCTTCCCAGACACTCCACCAAACGAGTACGAGTACCCCTCAGTTGACCGTACCTGTACCCCTCATTCTGACCGTTTCCCCAATACCGGTACGGAGACGCTTTTCGGACAGACAAACCAAGTACCGGTATGCGTTGATCTTGTCCACCTACGCAATTATTTCTCGATCTCCGTAAGGGGGGACTGACTTTGGATAGCATCCTTAGATCAGCCTCAAACACACAAGACCATCAAACTCGATACCGCTTGCACCTCGCACGCGATGGGGCTAGATTTTGGGCAGCAAACTTTTGCATTGCCCAGGCAGTCTACCGAAATGCCAGAGGCGACCTAGTGGAATGCTGCTGACAAGTATTCAGAAAAACAAGCGAGTATGAGGCTCCGTCTCTTCTTGAAAGGGTGGTGTTCTTCTAAGGAGAATCGAAGTGTGTGGTACTATCCCACACCCCATTAAGATCGCCGAATCAGAGAGCTTGATCAACTTACGCGGGAGCCGAGGCCGAGCTGGAAAGAAGCTTGAAAGACCTCATCCTTGAGTCGATTAATGTCCTACCAAGGCTGAGCTGCCATTGATCCGAGTCATTGTCGCATCCCATATGTTTTCAAGGTTGAAACTTGCTTGAGGCTCAGAGATCCGCGGGATCATCGTACTTTGTATTTTTTTTTGCATTGGCAAAGCTTGTGTTTTGAGTGCGCAAGTGCCTTCAAAGTTTGTTTGCAATTTCAATGCACAAGTATAGCTCTTTTTGATGCGGCTTGGGCGTCGTCGCATGAGTTCTGTATGCTGAGACGCAAATTCGAACTTCAGTCTGAAAACATCCGCATTCGAAGGATGAGCTGAAGCCATACAATCAGACGATAAGCCACAAGTATATACGTGTAGAGCGAATCCCTGCCATCCGATTTAGCCGGGATATTTTGCTGCTCTTTTTTTTCAGTGCGATTGAGGTTCTCATTTTATTGACATTTAACCGTTTCCTTGCCTGGACACACGTTCGTCAACAGCCACCAAAGTCTTTATCACGCAGAGCCGCAAAATTCTAGGTTACCCTCAGCACCAAACTCCTTTCTGGGTATTGCCTACCCTCTTTCTGAGCATGCCCGGATCCATCGGTAGTCCTTCCCATTCTTGAGACCTCGCCAAACGTCTCCATTCTTTGGAACAGAAGCACAGACTTGTTTGACCTTAAGCTTGTCCAAACTTTATTGTGGAGAGCCTCTCCATACAAACAATGACTGAGAGCCTCAATGCTACAGGCGTAGATCGGATCTGAGCGATCTTAGCCAGCATTCTTCCCAGGTCAAGCGCTGCTGTGGTTGTGTTCTCCAGTCCGTTTTGAGATCAAATCCTGATTAGCGAGCCCCCTTCCTCAATCACTTCGTGCAATCCCAGCTCTACTATTTCTCCATGAGACGGATATCATCCCTTTAATGAGGCGTCAGGTGTCAAAGACATCATACAGTAAGATTTCGGTTTCTTGTCCGTACTGTAACTTGGTCGCTGCGCTTAGTTAATGGGCATTACCTCTGTTTGGTGCCAGCCATCGTTTAGTTTCCCTAGCCATTGCCAGGGTCACTGTGGCTGGGGTAAGGTTGTTTTGCTGCCTCAACATCTTCGAGTCTGGCTACTTTCTGTCCAAGCAGGAGGTCTGTTATCGAGAGGAAGGCATGAAGCGGCGAGTCGAGCCAGCGGGTCCTCAAGTTAGGGGAAAAAAAGTATTTAAGCACCTGGACACCCAACTCTTTTCTAATCATCAGCGATCAACAGTTCTTTCTTCTTCTTCTTCTTCTTATTTTATCTACTCTTATTACTATTATCTCAGTTCTGCTTGCGATTGACTCGTAACAGTTCTTCATTCTTTATATAATACTTTTGAAACTTATTTTATCGACCATTTACCAAATTCAGCAAACATGCACTCCAAAGTCCTCCTTGCCGCTCTCGCGACTGTTCCTCTTGTTGCCGCTCACGGCAAACTCGCAGTAATATGTGGTGACCTGGGTGGCAACACTACCGCTCTCGGTATTACCGGGGGCGATGTTCCTGAACGAGGACCAAACAAGGTCACCGAAACCGACACCACAACCTTCAATTCCAAGAACATCAAGTCTAATGGACTCGGAAAGACAACTGGACAGGGAAATAACAAAGCCACCATGGTTAAGGCCGCGATGGCACAATCAGGCAACACTCTTCCCCAAGTCGCTCCTGGAGGAACCATGGCAGGCATTTTCCACATCGTTACAACGGATGGTGCTGGACCACTCAGAGGGCTCGTCGACGAAACCGCAACTGGTCAATTCGCTAATGGTAAAGAAGTCCAATTTCTGCAACAAGTTCCCGGCAACGGTGGAAACATTGCACAAACAAACAACAGTGCGAACCAGAAGGCAGCAAAGGGGGCCAGAGCCCTTATGGAGCGTGCTCTTACTTCTATGGGCATCATCCAGAAGCGAGCTGGCAATGTCGACACTGACAACCCATTCTTGATCAGAATCCCAGCTGATACCAAGTGCACCGGAACCGTGGAGGGCATGACCGACGTCTGCATGATAAAGCTTGCCAACCCCAACGCTGCTGGTCCATTCGGTGGTGTTGCGCTTTTCCAGGTTCCAGCAGGAGGTACTGCTACCAAGGCAGCTCCTGAGGGATGTGGCATGATGGGAGGTGGTGGCCGAGCTGGCCAAGCTGCTCCACCGGCAACCGGTGCAGCTGGTGCAACCGGAGCCAAGAAGGCCCAGCGCAGTTTCGAGGCATAGAGAGAGCTCTACTTTCAATTTCCTTTCTCTCTGTGTACGATTTATGCCTTTTACGAGAGCGGGATGAGGTCCGGTGTTTGGCGAACTAGGGGCTGATGGATGTATTCTTCGAATGTGTGGTTGTTTCTTTTCTTTTTCCATACTAGTCTATGGGTAACGACCTATTCCTATCAGTGGAAACTGTACATATTTACACTCTTTTGAAAAATCGTTTGACTGGCAGTAAAGCGAGATTGGTTTTTGAATTTAAATGGATTGATTTTTTTAAAAACATTTCTGATTATCTGAATCCCCTTTTTGTGAATCAGAGATTGCCGCCTAACCTGTCCGGAAATATGGGTGCGAAACAACCCTAAGCTCTTCCTACTACAGAAAGTGATTTTTGCGATTTGCGATTACCTCGTTTCCGACATAAGCGTACAATTAGAATGTCATATCACAGGTTATGATCACTTTGGTAAAACGAAAAAGTAAAATGTGAACCGGGTATTCATCAAATGCACAAAAGTTTCTAGTATTGCTTAGTTTCAGTGAGGTAAAGTGGACTAACTGCGGCATCCTGAATCTACTACTAAACGAGATGACCAAAACGCAAATCTTAAATCGTAAAAGTCTTATGTTTACTACTGCTACCAACTAATATACCTATACCCCTATATCCCCACCCTCGCTCAAACTTTATAGTCTTAATTTTCATATATACACTCGCCGCCCTTACTATGGTCTACCCTTACTATCACCTACCCTTCTACTATATTCTTACTATCGTAAGACACCTAGTTATTACTTTATATACGCTATTAAAATTTAATATACTAAAAGTCTAGTATAAGTAAATCAATTGTTCTATTTTAGCTAGATTAATAAGGAGTAAAAAGTATTAATTATTCTAAACTACTTCTATAATTAATTTAGTTATATAACGCTTTTAGAATAATTTTATTCTAAGAGAGGTATATATAGAGTAATACCCTCCTCTCCTTACTATTATATCCTTACTATTGCCCCCTCCCTATCGTACCTACGTTACCCTCCCTATCGTATAGGGTTATACCCTAGTATATTATTTAGAAAAGCGAGAGAGAGAAAGAGGGGGTAACCGAGAGAGAATAGAAAGGGGGAAATATTTTCGTTATACGTGTCGCTTATCCCTAGCCCCGAATACTACCTCCCTAAGACGGCTAGGCTAGTACGTATTACGCTAATAATCGTTTACTAATTACCTGTCCTTACTCTCTCTCTCCTACTTTCTCTTCTCTTTCTTTCTAATACTATATTATAATAACGAGTATCCGAAAGCTAGAGTAAGAGAACGTATAAGAGGGGTAGGGAAGGAAGAGGAGGTTCCTAAGGGGAGCCGCCGGGGGGTATAGGTATAGGGTACGGTACGTATAGTATACGTAACTCGCGAGGGACCTTATACGAAAATAGGGGTAAGAAAAGAGGGCGTAAGAGGGTTATAGTAGAGAATCTATATTATATAGAATACTATAAATTCTATAGACTAATAACTCTATCCTTTAGCTCTTCCTCCTATATAAAGTAACTTTTACGATTTACGATTTACGATTTAGTTATCTAGTTTAGTAGTAGATTTAGAATACTATACTAAGGCCCTCGAACCTCTAAGACTAGCTGTTTAGTAGAAACTTCCGATTAAGATACTATTTTATAAATAAATATAAACAATAGTTAAGATGAGGAGTTCTCCCTAGATCTACTTAAGGATTAGTATATAAACATTAATTTAAGGAAGGTAGAATAACTTTACTCTTATAATATTTAAGTCTTACCTAGGTGTTAATGAACATACGGTTACGTTTTATTGTTATAACTTTATATATCCTTACAGGTAAAATTTAGTGCATTTTAATAACTTAGTATTTCCAAGGTATTACGTGGGAGTTAGAGTAGACAGGGCCTGTAACTATACCTTGACACGACTCTACGAGTAGGTGCTTAATCCTGGTCGAAGTTTACCACTAACGATATAGGAGGTAGTTATCATATCACACGGCCACTTTTATTTTAATAATTAGAAATAACATGGAAATAAAGTAATACAACCAAAACTTATGTCGCGCATAGAATAGTAGATCGAATGTATTTAAAAAGCTTGGATTTAGACGAGATGACTCTGCTAATGTACTGTACAGTAGAAATAGAAGGGTTGAGTGGCCATGAAACACCTAACCTTGAACCCTATATCCAAATGTAGCAATATACTATTCAGAGAATAAATTCCGTTCGTATTGCTTATATAATTCTTGAAGAAGGATCCTCTCCAAAGATTATGGAGTCAAAATAATCAATAGTCAATTATCTAGAAAATACATATGTTAAGTAATTTCTAGATTGATTTAAGTTATTAAGTTTACTTAATGTTTTCCCCACTAACAGTTGCTCTTCTATAAAAGATGCATCTTTAGTGTTCGCTAAACAATTCTTGTTACATAACCCTATTTAGAATGACCCAAGTAGGAAAAAAAAAAGAAAAGCTGTTTCTAGAAATTATATAAAATTTTAATCAGAAACAAAATCCTTGAAAGCTATACAGTAGCTCTTGTTGACTAATGATTGATTTTAGTATTTTCTCCCCCCTTTTTTCTTTCTTTCTTTCATCTTTCTTTTTTGATATTTCCTCCTTCTGGAAAATCATACAAAATATGTAGCACTAAAAGGAACTTATTTCAACACTTATGAAAGACCACGATTATTGAAAACACCTAGTGCAGCAAGTTGAAGCTAGTTATCATTGATTTCTTCTATTCTCCTGATTTACATATACTAAACATTACCACAAAGATTTTGTGCGCGCTGTAGATAGGGACAGCTAGATAAACTCTACAAGCGCTTCTCTATAATATATAGATGCTCTAAATGAATTTGACTTAATAATCTATTTTCTTGTTTCATTGGTTTTATAGTAATTCCTAGTTCTCTTAACATAATTGTATTGTAAGTAATGTAATATTAGTGTTTCTTTGATAACATTGTAGTAAGGTACCCACCCAGCTTTAATTCTTTCTGTGCTTCAGAAACTAATGCCAAAGTTCTGATCTAGCCTTCGCCGTTTTGCAGGAGACATAGGGACGACAACTACAATGAAGCTACCCCTGAAAGTAGTATTGTGGATTAACCGAGAATATCAACTATACCTCTCCTTTAGTATTGTCTTAATGAGAAATCATGAGTGCAGACAATGAATCTTTGTGGTCTGATATCATTGGCAATTCACTGACCTATTGTCTAAGGCTACGCTTTTCCAACCCCATGGTGGGCCGACAATGGTAAGGCTGGCAGTCCGAAGGCTGGTCTTGGCACTAAGCGACTTTATACCCTCCTCTACTCCAGCTCCAACTGCTCCACTTCACTCTGAAGCAAGCACACTACCATCAACCTACCGATCCCCCGCATCTTTTTCGCGACCAATTCAATCTTGCAATTGCCCACCCAAATCGATTCACCCACGTACCAGTCACCGACCAAAAATGAATCAAAACACTAGTCAACAGCAGCTAAGAGCTTCTTCTACTTATCGCAGCCCATATGGTAATTCACCAGCGCCCCAGAAGAATCAATTGCCTTTGCTAATTCCCTTAGCTCAACTGCCTCATCCGACTCACTCCTCTCAACCACCAGCACCACCAACTCCACAGGAGCTAGGCTTTGGATCCAAATGGACAATTGCAGATCTTGTATGGATTTCCTCAACCCCCAATGCTCCCTATACCCTGGTTTTGCGTTGACGTGCCCCTCATTCTCAATTGGACCAAGCGCCAACCAGCAATAAGACACTGACACTTCTCTTGATATAGGCTGAATTGGATTCGTGGGGCGATGGATCGCACGAACGCTTCTATAAGCTATACAAGCAGCCGTTTAGCTTTGCTGAGTTCCGCCTCGACCATCAACACCAATGCCCATGTACCGGCGCTAATCTGAGATGCCTCCAATGCGTGGTTCATCATTACGAAGAAATGTACAATCTCCCGACAATTCTGGCAGCCCGTTCAAAGTACCAAAAGTGGCTGACCAGACCCTTCGAAGCACCCCAAGATCCTCGTCTTATGGGACCGATCAACACACATCTCGCTTTTCTTACGAAATTACTGGCCGAGACAGAAGAGAAGATCAAGAATCACATCGCACTTTACGAAGTGAATGCATACTACAATGTATGACCACGGCACATCTGGCGAAAGCCTGGTCAAAAATCATCTTGTTTCAAGGTGAAGAGCGAGGGGGGGGAGGTAGAGGGGTAATTTGCGTTGGAAGTTGCTGTGAGATGCTGATTCTGGGAAGGTGGACGAGGTTCACTGGGCATATGCCCACTTGGGTTCTTTTCTTCTTTTGTTTCTCTGTATTGCCATACCTTTCGATGGGTATTATGGAGAGCCCCTGTGGGCAATTCATCGTGTTACTACGATGAAAAATTCTTTTTTTCTGGACTTGAGCCTGGGGGGGAGGGGGTTGCTATTTGGCCTTTTTTCTGCTGTTTTCTTGTCTGTTTCTCCGGAATGCCATACTTATATGGATAATATGGGGAGCCTCTGTGGGCCCGGCGTTTTTATAGGATAAATTGCAACTGTTTACTCGAAACCAGACTGAAATCTATCACTTGAATAAATGACTATAGAGTGACTGTACTTACCGTAATAATCTCTACTGCTATAGAACTCTAAGCTAATGCATTTATCGTCTTTAACTAGCGCTTTTCTTTAGTATTCTTCCTAAATTAGGTATTATCTATAGTTATCCTATTAGTAGAGCTCGCTATTCGCGCTATTAGCGGCGTTATCTAGAAATAGGGCATAGTAAGAGTTTATAACTATATTAGATTAGTAGGATTATTAATTATTAAGTCGGGTTCCCTTATTATATAAGCTTATAGAACAAATTAAGTTATCTTTAAAGATTTAAATAACTAATAAATAGAAACCTTATTATTCTAAAACATTTTTAATTAAAGATATTTAGCTCTACTTGTTTTGGATTAGTAGAAAGAATAACCTATATTACTTTAAAGAATTTAAATAATAAGTTTAATAAGGACTATATTATTCTAAAGGTATTATAATTAGAGTTTAAAAGATTTAATAGTTTTATATTAGCTTAAAGTATAAACTATATTATTTCAAAAGATTTAAATAACTAATTTAATATAAACCTTATCACTTTATAAGCGTTATAATTAATTTATCGGAATATATTTACGTGTTTAATCACGTAATAATCTAGGCTATGTTACGGAGTTGGAGGAACTAGGGTCAGATCACGTGTAGCATAGCACGTGCGTGCTACGAGGAATCCTGTATATAAGCTTCCGTTCCTCTGGAACTCTCTTCTCTCCTTACTTAGTTGTTCGCTCTTTATAGCAGTGTTCGGTTTGACTCAGTATTCATTACAGCAAGCAGTGGTTCACTCCACACGTTCACAGGCTATATATACGTCTAGATTTTATAGAACAGATAGAATAATACGATTATTAGAACTACTATTTTTACATTTATTATTTCCTTTCCTTTAGATATCTCTAATATCTCTATACTAATATAATTATTCGTAGATATCTAATTATTTTATATTTACTAGAGAATAAACTAAAGTATTCTAAAAGGTTTAGATAATTATAATATTAGTTAGTATTTCCTAAAATATAACTAGGACCTTCTAATATAAAGGTAAGAATACTAACTTTATTAGTATTTTTATATCTATATTATTCTACTTCTATAGTATTTAAAAATATATAAATAAAAACTATAGATCTAGAAACTAGTTACTTATACTTTACTCTAAGAAAGGTTCATAATTGTGACGGTTCTGACCATCACGTGCCACTTGTATCACGTGGCGTCGCTTAGCGACCTACACCGTGTATATAGACTCGAGCTCTCTCGAGCTCTCCTCTTCTCCTCAGCTTAGAATCTTCGAATAGACAGTTCTACGATTCCATAACCTACATCTTGGACGCCCACGGGCAACATATCGTACGTGTCGTCACAATAATACGTTTTAAGTAATAAAATTTAGAAAAGTAGAAATAGTATATAAAACTTGATATTATTAGCTTCTATTATCTAAGTATAAATATTTATTTATACTAATAACTTACTTTATAAGAGATATATTACGTATAGAATAAGTAGTAATTATAAGTAAACACGCTCTAAGGAGCTTAGATTAGACGAGGAAACTCTCTCTATATATGTTACGGAGTTGGAGGAAATAGGGTCAGATCACGTGTAGCATAGCACGTGCATAGGGTCAGATCACGTGTAGCGTAGCACGTGCATGCTACGAGGAATCCTGTATATAAGCTCCTGTTCCTCTGGAACTCTCTTCTCTCCTTACTTAGTTGTTCGCTCTTTATAGCAGTGTTCGGTTTGACTCAGTATTCATCACAGCAAGCAGTGGTTCACTCCACACGTTCACAATATATAGGTAGAATGTTTAAGAGTTATATAGCTATACGTAACCTCTCTTTCCTACTTATAATAGTTATATAAGTGTTTAAGCTACCCGAGTATTCTATAAGCTATCTAGCTATCTCCTAGATAGCTAGGGAGATTCTTTAGTAAGGATTTAGTACTTTAAATCTCCGTACACTAAAGAATTATAGCAAAAAAGCTGTACACGTCCTTGATCTACGTGAAAAATCCCCCGGGCTGTCTAGGAGATACTATAGAACCTTCCTCTACCCTCCCTCTACCTGCTCTATACTCTCGGACTTTGTGAACTACCTGTAAGTACTTGGTTATCTCTACCTGTTACTACTTATTCCTACCTATAAGTACTTAGTTGTTTTTCTATGTTCCTAAATATAAGTCTCTATCTATTTTCCTTTATCTCTACGATACATATATGCGCCCCCTTCTCTCTCCCCTTCTTTGTCTAGGTAGGTAGAAATTTCTTAGTATATAGTTAAATAGATAAATAAAACAGGTAAATAAAAAGGGTACGACTTTAAGCTTCTAGTAACCGACAGAATTATATAATAGGAAGATTTGTATCTTATTACGGGCTTTCGCTCTAGTAAATAGAGGCCGGAAAAGTTGTCCTCTATTTAGTGTAATACTATTAAAAAAATCCGACTTCTCCGCCATAATTCCGACAGGGTACAGCGAAACCTTGTTTTGAAAATTGACCGGACAAAGTCTAGTCGAAGGTCTAACGAACTTCTAATTTCTTTTGATCTCGATAGCATGTATCTAAAAAGATTTCCCACACAACTTTAACCACAAAGTCGTGAGGACTAACATGATATCTTCCGAGAAAATTGAGATAACGTATTCGCAATCCATAGATATCTGCTCGATTTCCTCTCCCATTAAGATGTTCCCTTTCTTCTTCTTCTTCCATATGATGGTCTAACCCATGCGAGTAGATGATCAATAATCTCAATATTCTTCCCTTATTGAGGATTTCCATGTTATGATTCGCACCTCAACTCGTATGCTTAGTGATGTGAGAGACACTAACTTGGTTGGTTTGACCCTCTCTCCTATTCTGATGTCTAACCTTCGGCAGGAGTTATTCAACCGAATTTAAGTTGGAGAACGTAGGTCACCACAGAGACCGGTGGTACTAATCAAAGTACTCAAACTATTGCCCGTATTTCGTCTTATCATTCTAACCAGATGTCTTCTACATCCTCTTCGTTTCGGGGACCCTGGCCCACGGCAACAGCAAAAGAGAAAACGCGCCACAACTTCGCCGTTTAACGAAGAAAGAAAACTAGTAAAGGTGTACATGGGTGGTATTTCTGTTAGCTGAACATCGAGGAGCGCAGTTTATGTATACTCTCATGCTCGCATGAAGCCCGAAACGTACCTGTAATACGTATAAAGCAAACTCAGATAACTGGAGAATTTCAATTCCTAGTAGAATTTCCAATAAACATTGAATCCACACACCTACGAAGCAGCAATGCGACGTGTATATATGACCAAGAGTAGAAGGATTTGAGGCTGTTAGTGGTAGGGTATATAATGGTGAAAAATGATGGTGAAATATAATAATAGTATTTAGTAGTATCACTAGTTTTATTTTCATCAAATTTAAATAGAAAGTAACAAATAGAATTAAGTAGTACACAAGTAGTACACAAGTTGACACAAGTTGTAGTCGCGAAAAGGTTAGATAGGTGGTATTTCTGTCGGTATTGATGAACCAAGTGATAGTTTAGTCGTTTACAGTTTACAGTTTACAGTAAGTAATATTGACTACAAGATCAAGCTTAATCAACGTCTGCTTTGAAACAAACTAACTACATTGTTAAATCTAGACAAGGACATTAAGCCGACAATTTTACCTAAAAGCTTCGAGTGCGAAACAGTAAAACTTCATACGTTCTTACATTCTACAGGTGTTTTTACTCTCTTAAATTATATAATTTTCCCATTCTTCTTTGTTACAGTTTACAGTGGCGAGTTCACAAACTCACTATGTTTTTTTGGTATACCAAAAAGCGGATTATTCCGCCCTATAAATACCATGGTGGGCCACAGTGGAAAGTGGGTGGTATGTTAAACTTAATACTTCAGCACCTGGTATAACCCGAACATTAGCACAAATACCCGCATAATTACTAGCATGTAATATAAATCCTTTCCCAGAAATAGATTAGAAAGATTTCCTAACGAATTCCTCTTCCAGCAGTACAGGTTTTACTATGCTAAACAAGCCGCCTGTACCAAATCCTCTTTAACTTGTGTACGGAGTAAGTATGCTATTACGCAGCGAACAGAATAAGGAATGGAATATGCTAACATTTCCTTTGGAAAGTAGCATACAGAGGTAGGGATAACAGCGAATTCATGTTGTACCCCGCAATCAGGGTTATTTGTGTCATAAAATCCCTGCAATCCCGTACCAAGACTTAGTTTGCTACACCCTGTCGTGGTTTCAAAAGCTTTGAAACGATATACTTCGAAGTACTTCGTAAAACGTAGGTAAGTATTTCCATGAGCGCTTTGCCAGCCTTTAGGAAGATTTTTCGCATAGGTATTTTTACTTCTACCTTAACTAATATTTTTCCGCGAATGATTTTCCAATAATGCTTTGTTGGCCTGCTATCCTGACCGGAAAGAACACGAAACGTCCTACTTTGATGCGCAACCGTTAACTTAGGACGGCAAGTTGAACTGATGCCAAAAGTGAGAGAAAGTGAGCGGGTTTCGTGTATGGGGGCTATGCAGTTGCGAATGGTGAGGTTTGAAGGGGGCCTGAGCCGCTTAACTACTCTACCGGTAGAACTACACTTGACTTCCGGAAGAGCTCTGAATTAGGTTAGACGGGTGGTGATGCTAAGTTAATCAAGCTCAAGGCTCCGTTCCTCCCCTGCATTTGGCTGATCTTCCGGCTCCCTGGTCCTCTCCTCCCTCAAGCTTCGCCAATGGGAATCCCTTTTCTTGAAATTGTCGTTGAAAGAACTCTTTTTCAACATGCCCAAACCTAAGAGTCTGTTTATAAAAGTTAAGAGCAGGCAGAAAAAGTTACAAATTGCAGTGCGATTTGGCAATGCGAGACTGCCTCTTTCCACCACACAAATATCCCCCATAGGGCTCCCTAGTTTTGATTTTTGACACGAAGCGCCGACGAGATGACGAGGCGAGAAAGTTGGTTGTGACCTTCCATATGGGAAACTCCTGTTGGACTATTTGACACCTCGTACCTTGATATCAAACGCCCATACCGTCCGTATTGCGTGCGGCTCAAACCTTTCTAACAACGCAGAAATTGCAATTCCATCAATCAATGATCTTTGTGGTCCCCTTCACCATCGGACGAACCTCTAAGGAGAACGTACAGCTTCCGAAACAGGTGGTTTCTAGGGTCTAGCCCCTTATTTGTTCCGCCAGACATTTAGAGTTTCTAATCCTTCACGTCGCATTTGGGGGTGGCAGCGCTTAGTCTATTGGTTCGCTTACGCCATTCAAACGTCTGAACAAGCTCACCGCCAAGCACGGGCCCCTGAGCGCGGCTACCTCTGCCTCTCCCCACGCAAACCTTTCGTTCAGCTCAATCTGATGATTTTCGCGAACTGTTCATCCCAAGAGACACGAGAGAGCCCCTGAGGGAAGAAGATCCTCGGCACAGCAGAAGCGCTGGAATCGATGCGATAGGCCTGCCAATGTCATCTTGCCGCACTATGGCCCAGTCCTGTCAGATCTGATAGGTGATCTGATGGGGAGGGGGCCGTTGCCCGAAAGTCCAATCTCATGAACCGGGCTAGAATATCCCTTTCTGGACAAGGGCCTACACATGAAGCCATGGTTTACCCAAGGTCTCCATTTCCGGTTGTATATAACTTGAACAAGTTTCCCAGCTTGCAACCTTTCTCATCATCCTCATCTTCATTCATTTCGAATACACTTTCGCTAAAGTTCTGTGAACTAGACACATTTTATACAATACACTCTTTACAGTTTGAACCGGCAGGTCCACATTTCACAATCCTTACTTTATACTTCTTACCGATCCAATCAATCAACAAATCCTCTCACAATGTATTCCAACACTGTTCTCATTGCCCTCCTTGCGGCTGTCGTTGAAGCTCGGTATGCATTTCCAAACTTACCCCAATTAGCCATGAACATTTTCTGATTCCGATATAGTTTTGGTCAAGAGCAAGGTAACGGAGCCATCACTGCCATTGGTGCCTTGGGCGATTTGGGATCTTCTGGCCAAGCAGCCACTCTTGCCGGAGGATCAATCCAATTTTTGTTAGCAGCCGCAAACCCTTGTGCCAAGCTCACTCAAGCCGACAACATCATCACCACCCTCGGAAACAGCGAGAGAGCTGTTGCTGCCGCTCGTGGACTCGTTGCCGCTGAGCAGAACTTTAACCCATTTGTTGTTTCCATCCCTAACATCTGCAACGACCCAACTCTTCCAAAGTCCACCGAACTCCGTGGTGTCCTTCCTTTGATCGACCCTCTCGTTGGTGGACAAGATGTTGCCAATGCCCTGTCCGCAAAGTCCATCACTACTCCATTCGAAGCCACTGGGCTCAGTGTAGCTCAGGTCCTGGTTGCTCAGGGCTTCTCCAACTTCACTGCCGTTGCTGCCGATGGCACCAAGGTCGCTGCATCCACTCTTGGATCTGGTGCTGCCGCTCCTGACGCTCCAGTGGCTGATGCCCCTGCAGCCGATAACAGTGCTGCCCCAGCTACAACTCCAGTTGCTGATCCAGTTGCCACGCCAGCTCCAAATGTCGATGCTTGTGGTCAAACGATCATTCCTGCACCAACCACCATGGTCACTATGACCAAGCCAGTAAGTGTTTGTTGACTTCCCATAGAATAGTCGTGAAACTAACATCATCTCAGGCGGCCACCGCTACTCCAGCTGCTAACAACTCATCTGACTCCAACGGTGGTGCTGATGCAGGCGTTGCTGGAAAGGGAGCTGTTAAGGACGCCGTCGCTGGAAACTTCGACGGCTTCGTCAAGTCCACCATTGCTGGTCTCGATTTCGGTCTCTGTGTCCCAACCATGAAGTTCGAGGCTGGACTTAACGGTCGTAAGGAAACCGAGAACACCTTCCAAGCCATTGACCCTCTCGTCAACAAAGGTCAACAAGAGGCTCTTAACTTCAATATCATCACCAACCGTATCAAGGATCAGATGGTCAACGTCTGTGGTGCCAACCAGGCCGCTAAGGACGCTGTCGCCGCTGCTAAGGAGAAGATTTCTGCTCTCGGAAAGGAGGCCGCTACCGCTGATGCATGGAACACCGAGCTTGGATTCGCTGGAACCAACATCAACCCAGATAACGCACCACAAGCTGGTTTGGTCGGACACGCTGCATAATTGCACTTTACCACCCACAAAACTTCGACATCTCTTTGATGAGACCTTTTTAGAACTATGAATTACGATGAGGAATGGATGGGGTGAGGAGATGTATATTGTAAATTTTAATCCTGAAGAACCAATGAGAAATTACATTATTTTCATACCTTGTTGCTGTTTCCCAGTGCTTGTGATGTTTGTCATTTGCTTGTCCCATGTTTTTGGACCATTTAATTGCCAAGGCCAAGAATGTTGCCAAATTTTGCCTAAAAGCTTGGTTCATGAGGGTTCTCGTTTCGCTTCCGTGAGTGACCGGGTCTTTTCTCCGAAGTGCATCATCCCGAATTCGTGTTCATGATTTCCCTAATTCTTCAACCATGGTGTCTGTAGTGCTTTTCTGTGTTTTCGCCTTGGACAGAGGGTACGGGTCGTCTGGTGGCCTGAGTGGCAACGTCCACCGTTTTCTGAGTCATGTGATATCTTTTTGTCGATAGGCGCTGCCGAAAATGGGCAACGGAGCTATCGGTATTCTGATGTGAAAGTCTCGCCACCAATACTTCCGTACCTACGAGGAAATATATCCCTGCGGTCAAGAATCAAGTTGGATTGTTTTCATCATGTGACGAGTTTTCAGGATAAAAACAAAACCCCCCACCGAGGAATCTCCGCCCCTTCCTCCCTCATCTCCCTGAAACGATGTTCACGCTGACGAATTGGGCAGGTATGGAGTACCGATAAGCAACTAACGATGAGTGGCCCAGTGGTCTGTTTCGAGTTAATGCCAAAAAAAAAGTTCTCCATTGTGAAATTGTGCAAAGTTGGTTGTGGATCATCGTGGATCAAATCTTGTGTTTTTGATTCTTGGGGGATTCGTGGCTTAACGCCCGATATGTTGCCATTTTTGGAACCTTTCATGCTTGCTCGGCCTCGTGAGACGACAGAGGAAGAGAGGAAGGCCCAAGGATCCGCGAGGTGTGGGGAAACAAGATCTCTGCAACCACTCATCGTCGTCCTAAACATTTTTCCTCCAAACATCGTCGGGTTTTGTCCGGGCGAGGTCCACCTCAACCATTGGAAGCGAGCCGAAAAGGGATGTTGAGATTAAAGCAAAGTGCTAAAGTTGGATTCAGATGAATAGCCTCATCAAACACCCGGAAATAGCATCCCACGACCATGGTCAATCGTACGAAGTAATTGGGCTCGCAAGTGCCATTGCTCCCCAAGATGAAAAAGGTCGCGATTCCCTCATGTTTTCGGCTTCTTTCTTTATCGCAAGGTTTCCTCGCACCCGGTCCTTTTGTACAGTCCAAGTCTCTCAAGTTGCATAGTTGTGCGGCTCTCTAGCCTCGACGGCACCATATCTTCATACACTCTTTAGTCCCAAGCCAGCAGAGATCTGAGCTATTCCAGTACAGTACATCATACAAATTTTGGCAAGATCAACAAAGCTACGCCCCTTAACTCATACACCCAAACGGTACACCCTTATGCTCACACTCATACAAGCCATCAAAATGCGACCCTTCGCTACAAGCCTGGCCTTCGTGGCTGGAGCTTATGCTCAATCAAAAGCCTCGGCCGACGTCAACACCGGCATTACATTTCAAGCTTATTCGGATACAGCAGGTAGTGGATTTTCTTTTGGTGCTGCGGTTCCAACAACTATCGGAAGTGATTTTATTGGACAAATTGTAAGAGCTTCCCCCGGGTGCATGAAAACTCGCTAACGGGTTCTACAGGTTGCCCCCAACAATGGAAGTGGTTATGCTGGTGTTGCCTTGACTCCATTGATGGCAAACAGTCTTTTAGTTATTGCATGGGCCAATGGAAAAGATGTTGTCGGTTCAACATATACAGCTAGGTAAAATATAGAAGTTCCGTCTCTCCGACATCAACTTACATCACCCCAGCGGATATACCTCTCCAACACATTACAGCAATGCCAGTGTATCGATCGAACCAATTGCGAAAGGTACATTCATGAATGGCACACACTTGTCATATACCTTTTTGTGCAAAGGATGCGTTCAAGGAGGCATTACTTCATTCTCCTCTAGTGCCAAAGACATCACTATGGGATTCGCCATGTCTAGCATTACGCCAACTAACCCAGCATCCGTCGAGTCCGCTGGATTTACCTTCCACAACATTGGATTTGGCAACTTCGGCCTTACCCTCGCGGGTTCCGCAAACTACCCAAAATGGGCTTCAATGGCGACCGCCGTTAGCGCCAGTCCGATTTCAGTACCAGCCAGCAATTTGACTTGCTCGACCAGAAATGTAACCACGACCGTTTCAAACTCAACCTACGATTACATTATTGCGGGAGCCGGACCAGCAGGAATTATTGTCGCTCAAAGAATGGCTGAGAGTGGAAAATCCGTTCTCTTGCTTGAGGGTGGAAAAGCTTCTACGTTCGCTCAAGGAGGACGAAGTACCGTCAGCTGGAATGACACCGTCACCCAGTATGATGTTCCTTCAATGGCATATTACCTTTCAACGGCCTCAGATACCTCTGAATACTGCACTGATACCGCTTCACAAGCTGGATGTATTCTCGGTGGTTCAACTATGGTCAACGCCTTGATGTTTGTTCGACCACAAGCTGCTGATTTCAACGACAAATGGCCTACTGGATGGAAATGGGATGATGTTGCAGCTTCCGCCGCGAAGCTGTATGAGCGGAACCCAGGAACAACTCTTGCATCCAGGGATGGCCAAAGATACGACCAAGGTGCCTTCACGGCAATGTCTTCCTTCTTGAAGACCATGGGATGGAGCCAAGTTGATGCCATTGAGTCTCCTAACGAAAAGACCAATGTTTATAGTTTCCCAGCATGGGATATTCAGAAAGGTCTCCGTGCTGGTCCTGTCACCTCATACCTCCCCCTTGCTCAAGCCGCGTCCAACTTCAAGCTTGCTTTGAATACCAAGGTTCTTCGTGCCATCCGAAATGGTTCTGCCATCACCGGTGTTGAAACTCAAGATTCCACTGGCGCGCGACAAATCATCAACGTCAATGCCGGTGGGAAGGTTATCCTCGCTGCTGGTACCATGTCCACTCCCCGCATTCTTATCAACAGCGGTATTGGACCAAAGGCTCAAATCGACATTGTTTCCGCTAGTTGCACCGGCATCAAGCTTCCAGCTGAGGCTGATTATATCAATCTTCCTGTCGGCGAAAATCTTCGTGATCACCCAGTTTTCACATTGACCTTCAACATCACGGATAACTCCAATGCCTCGACTTCCATGGTAGCATCGCAATTCACAAACCCAAGCACCACTGATATCGACCTCTTCGCTAAGGCCAGTGGACCTCTTGCGCAGAGCGGACAACGTCTCAACTTCTGGACCAGTCTCAACGGCACAAGTGGTACCCGTTTCTTCCAAGGAACCGTCAACTCCCCATCTGCTGGTCTTGTACGTGCTAAAATCTACCTCACCCACGGTTCCACCTCCAGCGGATCCTTGGGAGTGACATCCACCGGCTCAACAAAGTTCATCGCCGAGCCACTCATGAACACCGACGAAGATAAAGCAGCCGTCGTACAATTTCTCGACTCAATGATTAACAGCGCTAAGAACTCATCTGTCTTGAGTCTTGCCTCTCCCACCACTGGTTCGAAGTTGGTCTCATCTTTCACCTCCGGTTCCCACTTTGTCGGCACAGCCATGATGGGAGCTTCCAACGATGGGAAATCGGTTGTTGATACCGATACCAAGGTTTTCGGAACTGACAACCTTTTCGTTGTTGATGGGAGCATTCATCCTGATTTGCCTACTGGTAATACTCAGGCTATTATCATGGTAGCTGCTGAACATGCTGCTGCTAAGATTCTGGCTCTTGGTTCTGGATCTGGATCTGGATCTGGATCTGGATCTCTATCTAATGGAACTTCCACGGCTACCAAGTCTCCTTCTGTCCCTGTAAAGATTGGAAGTGCTTCGGCTTCTGTTTCTGCTGCTCAAGCAACCTCTGCCGTGCCATCCGCTCCTGCGCCAGCTAAGGGGGATGACGCTTGCGCGTAAATTACCATTGTATGGTACTGTTCCTAGTTTGAAAACCTATCATCTTCGCATTCTTCTGTATATATTATTAGATTCCCAGCACATAGATAGATTGATACCCATTTCAATGGATTCCCATTTTACATACTACTGTTCTCGCTTAGGATTATTCTACAAGGTCATCCTGGTTTCTCATTCTCCTTGATGCCCTCTTATCCGCACATCTCAAGAATCCTTTCCTCGAGAAAACTGTGATAAAGACTTTCCGGCACGTTCGAAACATCTCTAGATGCGTCTGCCTCGTCCTGCTCACTTCCCATAGCTTCACCACGATCATTCTCTGTCGGACTTCCCTCCTCCACCGCGCTTCCCTCCTCCGCTGCGCGTTCGTTACAAACACACTTAAGCGCACAAACACACCTAAGTTTCTCCGGACCCCCAAGCCTCACAATCGTCTCAATATGCTTATCACTACTAACCTCCAACAAAGACTGCACAAACACCCCCGCCTTCTGCCCATGAACCTCATTCTTATCCAACTCCCTAACCATCCACTTCGTCACCGAGTCCACATACTCCCTCATAATCCGCTGCTCTTCCAACAACATCTTCTCCTGCTCTTGCCACGCCCTCTCGGACGATCTTAGACGCTCGCACCAACATAGAAACTTACCACAGTCCATTTGCGCCTGCAGCTTGTCGGCTTCCAAGGTTTGGTTTGCGAGTTCGAGGGTTTCTCGTACTTGTTTTTCTGCGGCGAGTGAGTAGGTTAGACGTTGGTTTTCTGTGAGGAGGGTTTGGTGCTCGGTGGTTTGTTGTTGGGTTTCCTTGGCCCAGGCCTGACGGGCGAGGGAGAGTTCGGTTTGGAGGTTTGTGATTTGGCGTTGGAGGTTTTCTTCTTTGGCGATCCAGGTTGCGTGCTCTGGGGTTGGGGTTGGTGGAATGGAAAGGAGGGTTTCTTCACTGGTAGAATCGTGGGTGATTTGTTCGTCTGCGACTTGTTCCTGAGCAGAGTCCACGTTAGCCGATTCGTCTTTCGTGGCTTCCTGCTCGGTAATTTCCTTGGAAGAGTCCTCTCTGGCGGCGTTCTCGATAGCCTTTAAATTTGCGAGTAACCGATTGTTGATACCCATCATTGTTTGTTTATGACTCTCCAAAATACCCCTCTCAATCTCTCTCGCCTGTTCCGCAATGTCATATTTCTCCTGTAGCCAAGCGTTTTGCTCATTCGCAAAGGCAAGTTCTGTGTGCATCACCTGCATTTCGCTCCTTAATTCAGACAAGTCATGCAACATTCGAGTGATCCCCTCCTTGCATTCCTCATTGAGCATATCTGCTGTGAGATCACCTGCTTCCTCAAGCAAAGCAGTTAACTCGCTGTTCTCTTGGACAACTTTTCTGTAATCGTTAACAAGACTATTATGCTCACGAGCACCCTTATTATGATCCTCAACAAGCTTATGTCGCTCATTGACAAGGATATTGGTCTGCTTGCACAGCAACCAAGTCTGGTCCTTGATCTGCTTATTTGACAGCTCCAAAACCCTACACTTCTCATCGCGAGCCGCAACCTCGGAGAAGAGATCCTGGCAAGCAGCATGAATCTTGTCCTCCACACTCTTGGAATTCTTGATCTTGTGAAGGTCTTCGCACTTTCTTGTTAGTCTTGCGAGTTCCTTTTTCGCCGCAGCGTTGGCTTCCTTGAGCTTCTCACATTGGAGACGGATCTCATTCGACCAAGTAAACGCGTCACGTTCCCATCTTCGGGACTTGGCCTCCATTTGCTTCTCTCGTTGGTATGTGAGTTCGAGACTCAAGACTTGATGAATGCATACTCGTTTCCAGAAATCGATCTGATATGAATCTTTCGGACCAAAGGGACCCTTGAGAAAGTCTTCACCCTTTTCTTCGACGAAGCTCTTGATTAGTTTGAGGATGGTGGGTGCAAATGCTGAATGTAATGCTTGTCGATCCATGGAATTTTGGTCTGCTGGTTTTGCGTCTGCTGCAGAAGGGGGGACTCGTTCAAGAAGAGGCACAAGTTCCTCGTAGATGTACGAAGTGTGCTGTTTGGCTTGTTCGTGAGATGCAGTGGGATAGAAACGCGTGATGATTTCGTCGCGAAATCTGTGCAGGAGTGCTTGGACTGAGGGATGAAGTCGCCATCTCACGTCACTGGCTGGTCGGTTGACCCCATGAGGAGCAACCATTGGGTCGATGGCGATATCTTGAATGGGAGCTGATAATGGTGAAGCTGAAGGCGTCATACTTGGTTGGGGATGTTCTTCTTGCTGGCTTGCATCTTGTACGACGGGTGTCTTCTTCTTCTTGGTCGCCTTTTTGCGATTCTTGGGCGGCATGGTGGGCGATCGTGTTGCTGTCGAGCTTTGCAAGATTGACGGTCAGGTTGGTTGAGTTGAGAAAGGACTCCTGGTCTGGAGGTGTTGGTGGGAAAGTAGACGGCCGTTTAACCGAACTATTAACCTTACAGATCAGGCATCCTATGACTCTTCACTCTTACCTACAGATTGAGAGACTTGAACCTTCCTTCATGATTTCTGCACTAAATTTAGAAGTATACATCCACGTATCTATGGTCAACTACTAGAACCACACTTCTATTCCCGTTTCCAGCGTCAAGGTCATCCAAACCACCCATCTCGATCTACGCCATCCAATTCACTCCTCTCCTCCCAAACAGGTCAGAAAGCTTATTTCCTCTTACAAAATCTCAGAATCTCATACTTTGTCGCTTTATAATAGTGAATGATTATTAGCTAGCTCCAAGCGTAGCTACTCCTTCGGGACTAGCGTGCTCCGATCCTTTGGGACTAGCGTACTATAGCATTTCTAAGTAAGAGACGTAGTTCTTACTCTTTACACCCCTCCCTTAAAATAAAATTATTTCAGAAGCGTCGCACGACTCAAACAATTATACGAATCGTATAGAATAATTAATACTTTTCACTCTTGATTGACCTAGGTATATTACTATAATTAGCTTACTTGTACTGCAGGTTTAGTATAACGAAGTTTTATATAGTGTGTACAGAGTAACGACCAGGTATCTTACAGTACACAGGGACTTAGCTATATAGCTAAACTTACTTCAGCATACAACATCAGAGACTTAATTTTTACCATAGTAATAAGTCTTTTGCAACACCCACTTAACTTAAACCAACATACTTACACCAACATACTTACAAACCATCTATATCCACCAATTCTAAGCATACCTCTCGAAATCCTTCCCAGTCTCCTGAAGCCACATTACAGTATATGTCTGTACCTTGATTCATGATATACTAATTTCTCAATCTAAACTTGTTCTTTTGCTCCCTGTGAGTTTTTATTCTGTTACCTGAGGCTATTTTATTTCGATAGTTTGGTTAATAGTTTGACCATAGGACTTTAACGAAGACTTGATAGAGCTATGAACTGTTTTTATGTAAAGTACTAGAAATCCCCCTTATCATTCGCTAAGTTATAGGTTATCTGATGAATGGATAAACCATCTTTTAGAGGAAGGGAAGTTAGTTATAGTATGACAAGTATAGTATCTTACCCAAACCAGACCAGACTAGACCAGCTAAGTTCCTTCCAAAACGAAAACATATCCACAAGCCAAGTACTCCCACACTATAAGATCATCTCATAAACATTAATTAGATAAAAATAGAATTACAATTACCATAAAAAACCTAAGCTAAGACCGCATAATCTTTCTTCCTTACACCCAACCTAAGCCCACTCAAAGTGCTCCGAATGCAAATACACCCCTCCGCCCCCACTTCCCTTCACAATCTTAAGATTCTCCCCCGCAACCGCATTCCGCACATCATTCTGCATCGTCGTCGGTCCACAAACATACACACTAAGCGCCGCTCCCTTCTCCGCCTCCTCCGTAATAATCGCCGGCAAACCAGGCCGGCCCTCGAATTCGCGCGTCGGGATGGGGGTGGTGTGTGGTTTATTCTTTTTCTTATCGTCCTCGTCGTTGGAAGATGAGTCGGTGGAGCTGGTGGGGTGTAACTGGATATTCTGGGAGTCGCCTTTATGTTGGGCGGCTTCGCCGGTGAGGTAGACTTGGACGCGGATGTTGATCTTACCCTGGGAACCGGCCCGGGATTGGAGAGCGTCTACTTGCTGGAGGAACCAGATGCGGGTGGTGAGGTCGCGGGTTGAGAGGATGACACGGATGGAGAGGGGACGGGTGATGTGGCTTTTGGTTTTGCTGACTTTCTCACTGGGAGGAGTTTCGTTTCTGTCGACTGAGGAGACTAGGCCGTGCTCTTCGTCGGATCCGGAGGCGCTGGATCGCAGGTATTTTTCAAGGAATGGGAGACACCAGCCTGCACCTGAGCCACCGGCAATAACGAGAATTTCATCGCCATTGTGGTATTTTCGTAGGTTGATCCCTCCATATGGACCATCTACTTGTACGGGTACCAAGGCACAGGGATTCTCCACCGCATAGTCGTATAACTTGGCCGTGAACCCTCCCTGACGACGAACGTAAAAGACGAGTTGAGAAGGCTCATCTGGCCTCGTAGAAGGTAAGGAACAAACCGTGAAAGGATGAGCGGAGATCGTGTTCAGAAATCCAAAGCTCGTGAAGCGTAAAAAGAAATGATGTCCTGGTTCCCAGTGAAAGTTGGCTGGGATGGTAATGCGAATGAATCCATTGGACTCAGCACAGATCTCGGCCTTTTGGCAGAGTCCATATTCAAAACAGGTTCGGAGCCAGGGATATATAAAACAGGGAACGTATACAGCGGCTGTACCAATAAAGTAATCCCTAGGAATTTATTAGATGTTACGATTAATGAGGTGAAGAGTGTAGATTCATACCACGAGGAGAGAGTAAAGCCACAGTGCCAGAAGAAAGTTATCATGAATATGACGACAGCAATAAAATGAGTTATCTTAAAGAACTCATACCCCAAGTTCCTGTTATTCAGTTAACCTTTGCTCTCCAACGCCAGCCATACACAACTTACCGAATTGTACTGTGGGAGGCGAATGTAAGCCAGGCCTGAAAAAACAATGCGACAATACCAGTCCAGTAGAATACGAGACTTGATGCAAAGTGACTCTCCATATCATGCCATCGAATGTGATATACGATAAATGGAAACGTGTGAATGAGTGCCAGCACAAAAAAAGCATAAGAAATCCATCGATGAAAAACTTGGAGTCGTTCATGCGAAACTCCAGTGAGTAATGTAATCCAGTTTGTTTTACTGGCAGTAGCACTGGATTTTGTGAGCAAGGTACCCAAAACGGAATAGGTCTATTCAAATTACAAAACAAATGGCATGCATGCCAATGCCAACCAACCTGCTCGTGTTGCAAGCGGTGGAGAACCTCCAAAGTCCAGACTTGGCCAGTAATACGGTTGTGGTATCAGAGTAATCACTATTCACAAGTCAACACATCATCCCGTGGGACAGAACAGATGGCAACTTACAGAAGAAGAAAAGAGTGCCAGCAAACCCTAACAGCAACACACCAATTGGAGCAGAATTCCACTTCAACGACTTTAGATGAAAACCACGATACGATAAGTATCGAATGGCCGCAGTTGGTTTACTCAACAGACGTGATATGGACGAGCTACGATATCCCAGAAAGATTGATGATACAACATGGCCAATGATAAAGATTCCAATAGCGCACATGAAGAACGCTATCGTGGGTAGCGAAAAAACGAGATCAGCAATATACCTACAAAGGAAATCGTCAGCCATTCGATTCCCTTATATCTCTTCCCAACTCTTTGTTTCTCTTACCAGAAATGCCATCTCTGCATGTACCAAGCACATTGTTCCTCCGTGAACCCATCACAAGTAAACTCACGACTGGAATGTAATGTGACGGGTCCCATCAACCACGCGGGGTTCATTTCCTCCATGTGCATCGTTGCGGTTGATTGTAGATGCAAATAGCAACAGTCGTACGGTACAACCTCCAACTTTTTACAACAAATGGACGTGGTCTGTAGGTAGTTAAATGTGCAGGTCCGGATGAAGATTCAAGCCTAGAGCCATTGCAAGGTTTATGGCTGAATGGGCATAATAAGCGAAGAGCTATCGAGCAGTATTGAGGTACTTTGAGCGGGCCATGTACAGTATTCTGCCTAGCGTGGGCGAATTATGAGCGCGTTATTAGAGATTCGTGACGGATTGGGGGGTGCGGTGAGTGTGGACCCCGGAAGCTTGAGTGTATTTGAGCAAGTTTCTCACCCCCACCAAGGCGCATTGACAGCCCTATTTGGCGAGAGACTTTGACTAAAATAGCTACAAACAATCAGACTTCCTCCAATTTTACAGTGCTGTTTGTTTGTCAATTGATCACATCCACTTCTCCCGGATTCCCCTCAAATTAACCACATTAATACACAATTGTACCTACAATTGTACCTACCATTGGCATATGGTATTCAATCCATTCAATTCAATTCCATCCCTCAACCACAAAAATGGACATGACACACGGCGGAATGGACACTCCAACAGGAAGCACGGAGATGGGACACGGCGGCTCAGGTTTAATGGGAATGGACACCATGGCCATGACATTCTTCACCTCCACCACCACACCTCTCTACTCGCTGTCCTGGTATCCAGATTCCGCAGGAAAATACGCGGGGACCTGCATCTTCCTCATCGCCTTCGCGACCATTTTCCGTGCATTATTGGCTGTGCGGTTAAATTTCGTCGAGGTGCTTGCTATCATTAAATTTGGGCGGAAGGAGGGTGTCATCTATCCGGATGACCATCAGAGGATCCGTCCTTGGAGGGCGGATGAGGCGGTTACTTTGGCGGCGATGGATGTTGTTCTTGCTGGGACGAGTTATCTTCTGTGAGTATGTGGATTTTTGCGTCTTGAAAAGGTGCTGATTTTATGATAGGATGATAGCGGTCATGACTATGAATGTGGGATATTTCATCTCCGTTCTCGCTGGTGTTTTCTTGGGGAGTGTGATTTTTACTCGTTTCATGGCTTATTCAGCGGCTCATTGAACGCTCTTGCCATTTGTTCACGATAATTTGAGGGCAACTTTTCACCTTTCACGGCTTGGGGGATTTAATGGGGTTATGGGAAATCGGATTTTCGCCGTCGCCAGTTCAATGGAAATGCCTGGGGCATATTCAGGAATTTTGGGAGTTCGTAAACCCGGGCGATTGATACAGTGGGGTACATTTCACGAACCTGATGAGTCCAAATTGAAGCTGGAGAAAAATGGTAGTTCGCGCAAATTCATCAAAAGGTTATTAATGCCCCGAGATGCTCAAGTATCTTCGCGTTTCTCAGTCCCACTAATCAAGCTTCCGGGGCTTTACGTAAGATTCTGTATTCTACCTGAACGAATTTCTACAAAATGCCCAGCTATCATGATATTCAAATAGCGTCATCTTGAAATTTACAGGCGGTGAATTACGGGGGCGACTTCCAGTAACACCTTCTCACCTTCTCTGGCTGGTACTGATGGTAAAGCGGTACACAATCACAGTATCACAAATTCAAATCCAGCTCCCTCCCAATGTCACATGAAAAAGCAAAAAGCAAAAAGCAAAACTGCCCCTTCCCAATAAACCTACAATCCTTGTACTGTACAACCAATTCCCTATCCCCTTCTAATTTTCAACTAGTAATACCTTCTTTTACTCTCTCACTCCCCTACTGTAACAAAGAGCAAACATTCCACACACGTCCTTAAAAACCAGCTCAAACCATCTCACATAACAAACCATCTCACATAACAAACCATCTCACATAACAAACCATCTCACATAACAAAACATCCCCTTCCCGCTTCCCTTCCCTAGCAAACCAACAATCCTTGTACTATACAAACAATTCCCACCCCCTCCCAATTTCTAACTAGTAACACCTTCCATCCAACTCCCTCCTAACACGAGAAACTACGAGCAAGTATTCTAGCTAAGTTCTAATCTCGCTCAAGACTCAAGACTCTCAACCTATACTTACTCATACCATTCGGTAAGTCTTGGCGATTGGTATGAAACCTGCTAAGTATGAAACCTGCTCAAATGAGCGCTAGCATGTGAAATAACGGTCAAGTCGCGAGATTTAGGGAGGTTCAGTCGGATAGAGGACGGAGGGAGATGAAGTTTTTTTTTTTTGTAGGTAATTCGTGGTATTTAGTTATATTTATAAAGGAGCGAGTTGATAATATTATTAGTAAGAAGAAACTAGAAAAGTAGATGATTATAGGTAGTTAATATATAACTTAACTTAACTACCTACCCCCTTTACTCTCCCTCCCTCTTCCCCTCTTCACCTTCCAAAACCTCCCCTAAAACCCTCCCTTTTAATTAAATTCCTTCTCAATATTCTTCGCTCTCTCTAACATCCCTCTAGGAACCCAGGAGCGGGAGCGGATATTGTTCGTCCCAACTACCAAGTAATTAATTACAAAAAGGTAGGTAGGGATTAGTACCTACTTGTATAGAGATACATTTACTATCCTTTTAATTAACCTCCCCCTCGTTACCCGCGCTATCGACTCCCGTTACCTAAATCCCCAACTTTTCGAAGAGTTTCTACGCGCGTTCCGCTACCCGAGCCTTCCGTGAGCTATCTATATCCAAACAACTAATACAACTACTATAGTACTATACCACCTATCCCGAAGGACTTATTCCCACTCCCCCTCCTACTCCTACTCCCCCTCCTACCTAGTATACATATAAACATAAACATAAACACAACTATAACCCTTAACTTCTTACCGTCCAAACTCCATACACCTACTTCCACTTCTATCTATACCTATATATACCTAGGTATAATAAAGCCTTTCCCCCTCTCTTTCCCTTTCAAGTATATCTATAAACTACGAACTACGCGTAAATACTTAGTCCCTCCCTCTATCCCTCTCCCGAGTCCCGACCTATAAGTACTTTCCTACTCCTACTATTCTATTCTATCCTATAAGTCTCTAGCCCTATCCCCTTATACCTATATACCCCTCTCTCCCTTCCCCCCTCTCATTCTTCACTACCTATAAACGCATAAACAAGTAGGTACTATAAACAAAAAACTACATCTTTACCAGGGCAGCGCAGGCTTCCAAGTCTTACCCTCGCCATCTAATCGTTAGGAGCGGACAATAAATACCTCCCTATATCTAGTTTCAACTTTATTAGTCTTTAAGAAAGGGTTGTATACCTCGTAAGAATCCCACGGCTACTCCCGCTAGGAGCGGATTATGACTATAACTATCTTATAAATCCACATTACCTTACCTTTTCCCCCTTAAACCCTTATCCCCTCATCATCCCACTATCTCATCTCCTCTCCATCTATCTACCCACCCATCCATCCACCACATCAATCAATCAAAGAATCAAAGAATCCAAGAATCTCCAACCAACCAACCAACCGACAAATCCAAAACGAAAAAGGTCGTAAACTAGGAGTTACAGTACTAGGGTATCTTCATACTCTTCTACGACAAGTAGCGAATATATAGTAAGTTCAGGTTATCATGAACTATCTCGGAATTTGATGTATATATCTATTCTATTCTATTCCATTCTATTCATTACCTCTCTACTCCTTAATAACGACCCGTTCACTTCATATTCATATTTATATTCTTCCTATTTCTCATTTCTCATTTTTATACATTAACCCCTTATCATCTCATCTCCTCTCCTCATCTGACTCATCTCGCTAGATATCTATCTACGACTGATTGATCTGACTGACTCATTTTACTCATGTGAAAAGATTGGTGACAAAAGAAAAGGAAAAAGAAAAAAGGAGAAAAGAAAGAAAAAAGGAGAGAAAAGGGTAAAAGATCGCAAACTAGGTATCCATCCATCCATCCATCCACCAACGCACAAAAACAAAGGAAAAGAACTCCATTCATATCCATCCATCATTCCCCTAAAGCACACCCAACCCCCTAACCCATTCCCATTCATAACAACCACCCTACTCCTCCTCTAAGAAACCCATAATCGCCCGAATCCCCCCCGCACCAAGTCCCCCCCTAGGATAACAAACATAAACCGGCTCCTCCCAACACCCCATCTTCGCGCGGAACTCACTTTTATTAGTCAACTTGAACTGCTTATTAATCGCCTCATACGCCTTCCTCAACGCCTTCACCTTATGCTTCCCCAAATTGCGGCCGCCTTCAAGGGTACTACTCGCACCGGTGCCAAAGGTGACTTGTTTGACATCGGTGTCCGCGGCACTGAGACTCTTGAAGGAGAAGAGGATGAGGGACTCGATGGTGCCGGATGGGGCGCCGGGGAACTCGAGGGAGAATTTCACTTGGTACCCGTTTTTGGGGGCCAGTTGGTGGAGGACGCAGATGGCGAGGATTTCGTCCCGAGCGTTGGTGGCGTAGTAGTAGCGGCGGTGTTCTTGGTCGATCCACGGTCGGATTTGGGTTAGGTGGATTTGAGTTCCTTTTCGTCCGGCTTGCCATGATGCGATACCTCCGTCGATTCGGCTTCTCAATTCGTCGGGGATGGGTTTGCCGAATGGGACTTCAATATTCTTGACTCCCTCTTTCTCAGCGTGACGTACTTTACGCGCGAGGTCCTGGTCTTTGAGAGCGGGGTTGTCTCTTGGATTTGCGCGTTCTTCGGCGGCGCAGGCGAGGGTTCGCCAGAGGAACTTTTCCCCTACGTATTCTTCTACTTCTTTGCCTGCAATCATCCAGATGGGTTTGAGTTCTTTATGTTCGCTATGGGATTTGTGTTGTCGGTTATCTTTGAGGAATTGCAGAAATGCGGAAATGACCTGTGGATATTGGGATTTGGCACATAGTGGATCGCCAACTGCAATGGCGAAACCATTGTGGACGATATAGCCTTGAGCTGCACCGGTAGAAGGATGACGATAGACGTTGTAACGTTTGTCAAGCCATGAAGTGTTGGCTGCATCTCCATAGTTGGCAATAAGTTTTTCCAGAGGTTGAAGATGTGCTGTGGGATCAATATCGACGGTTGAAATAATGGGAGTATCAATATCTTCTCTCTCCCATGGTGGATTTGTGGTGCTAGCTTCTTCATGACGAAGTGCGAGGACTGCGGGTTTAGCGGGAAGTGATTTTGGGTCTCGAGGGAATAATGATGCAAGTCGAATATTTCCAAGATTGAGGAAGAGATAGGTTAATCTTTCCAATCCAATACCACATCCAGCATGGGGTGGTGCTCCCCACCGGAAACCCTCGAGGTATTCCATCATAGAGTCTGGTTTAATGCCTTGCTTCTTGATTTTCTTTTCAAGAAAAGTAGCATCATGTATACGTTGACCACCACTCAAAATTTCTTGTCCTCTCATAAAGATATCAAAAGAGTTTGTGAATCGATCATCCGAGGGATCAGGCATCGTATAGAATGGTCGAGCAGAAGCAGGGAATTTGTCAAGAATATAGTAATCAGTGTGATACTTTTCCTTGACCAAAGCACCTAATCGCTTTTCTGCCGCCGTAGCAAGATCTTCTGTAACAGATGGTGGGTTACCATCATCATCAACCCATCCATCGTCAATTAACATCTGAACACCATCCTTGAAAGCAATTCTTGGTGTCTCCTCCAGCCACTGTACTTTTTCGTGAGGATAAAAGTGTGAGATGAGATCGATTTCTTTCTCATATCGATCATAGATTCCCTGCCATAAATGTTTGAACATGCCGTCAATAATGTCCAATGCCTCGTGGTAGTGCTCTTCTAAAGCCATTTCCAGATCAAGTCCAGTATATTCAGTCAAATGTCGAGGGGTATTACTATCCTCTGCTCGGAAAACTGGACCAATTTCGTACACTCTCTCAAAATCGGCAGCTATACACATTTGCTTGGCCAATTGTGGAGATTGTGCCAAGAAGGCTGGTCGACCAAAATAATTCAATTCAAAAACAGTGGATCCAGATTCTGTTGCGCCACCTTGCAATTTTGGTGTATGAACTTCGATGAAACCTTTGGTATCAAGATATGAACGGAAAAGATTGCAGATGCCAGATTGAATACGGAAAATAGATTGCGCGGGACCAGTTCTGAGATCCACAATTCGGTTATTAAGTCGAACCCGTTGGGGGAGGGATCGATTTTGTCGGAAGAGATCCATGCTTCCTGTTCCTAGTTAATTTTGACATTTAGATGTGCAGAGCAGACTTACCCCGACCATTCATACTTCTGCCATTGAGCCTCGTGGTCAATTGGTCAAGAGAGTTCCTAGCATTATCCACGGACTTTCTACCGTCCATCGATTTTCTGCTGGATAAATCGGTGGACATTCGACTTGATGATGGAGTAACTTCCGCAGAATCATCCTCATTATCACTCACATCCTCCTTGTCACGGTTGATGTTTTCGGCATCGTATACGGTGAATGGGACATTCTCCGTCAGATCCCCTACCTTGTGAACTTCCAACACATCCAACTCCCAGTCATGAATGGTGGCATTCTTGACCCGCTTTTGAGACTTTCGTACTCTCGCATGGGCGACAACGATGGTTTCGCTAGGGTAATGTTCGATACTTCGGACCATGTTTTCGGTAATTCCTTCTGGATTGTATTCTCCTTCTGAAGAAAAATTAGTTTTGATTCTTCCTGTAACATTTTGGAACAGAATATGCATACCAATTTCCTCCAAGGGCTTGAAGCTTTGCAGTACTCCCTGGATTGTTACAGTCTGCTGTCGGAAGACAATAAAAACCAGTTTGGCACTCATTCGGCGAAGAGTATGTATACGCGCTCGAAAAGAGATGACTCGCTGATCTGCTTCTAAAGAATGGTTAGATTGAAATAGCGAATCGGGGCTTGAAGAAGCACTTACTCTCAAAATCCAAATCCTTGAATAGAACGCGATTCTCGTGGTTCCATCTCTTACTCATATTCATACTGTACGGTCGGTACAACTTGGTGAGTTGAGGAGGACCATTCTTCAGAAAGTTCTCATCCTCGATTTTTGCCAGCGACTGTCTCTTTTTGTTCTCTGCCTTGGTGCGTAGTTTGTCAAGACTCTTTCGCTCTCTTTCTGCCCTGATGATCTCGGAACTCTGGCGTTTGGGGTGCAAATCGAGGGAAACGCCCCGCTTTGCGTTTGCAGGTTCGATGCCATTTCCACTGCCATTCAGAGATACTGGGGTCGCAGTACCACTACTCGCATCTACTTTGGGGACCGACTCGCTCGAATTGGTGTGGCTTCCCAAGTCCTTGATCTTTCGAAAGGGCTTCTTGAGGAACGACATGGCGAATTTGGAAAAATCGAAGGCTGTGGAGGAAGAGAAGTTCTGTTGGGTCGCCGGATGATAATAAATGGGTTGACGGGGGGAGTCACAGAATCGCAGATGCAGCGAGCTGAATAATGCTACTGCTACGACTACTACTCTGGTACCAAAGTGGGCTCCAAGCGCGGAATTCCCACTGGCGAATCAATAGCGTGGGCTGCCGACGGATGATTGGATTCGGCGGAGCTCGACCTTGAATTGATTATGATATCGTGGGCGGAACTTTCGGAATGGGTGAATGGCACCTGATGGGGATGAAAGCGACGTTGGAAGGTTTTCGCGTGGCGCTCTCGCTATGTTTGGGAACAGCGAAGATCCGAAGACACGATGGGAGGAGTGATAGATGAGGGAGAGAAGAGAGGGAGAGCAGGAGGAGAGGTGGACAGGAAGAGAGGGAGATGGAGACTGATGTTTCTATGATAAGATTATCATTCGCTAGCAAGCACCAAGTACTCGAACTGGAGCAGCAGTAGTAGACCAGGCCAGAACTCCCTTTCGTCACTGCCTTGCGACGCCTCTGTGCTCGTACTCTACTCGAGGAGGCCTACGAGGGGCTGCTCTACACCCACTCTACGGCCACTCTACACGTACTCTACCTCAAATCACCGAACCAAGGACTACCGTAGAGAAGATCCCAACCGGATTAACATCTGTGTTATGATCCAGCGACCACCTCTGCCTTGCTCGCCAGTCTCCTCAAACGCCCGCCGCGAAGGATTGGGTGGTCGGAAATCGGTGTTTTGCAGATGACATCAGGGTCCCACCCAGCCGCCAGCCGCCATGCGAAAGGTGCAAAGAAGCATGCTGACCATCCATTCGCGAAAAGCTTGTCGAGTGCAGAGAAACCCACTTCACTTCCCACTTAAGATCCCCAAAATGCCATCACATACCCCCCCAAAACCCCTGCTGTGGAAAGGTTGAAGGTATCATATAAAATTCCGTAGCTGGGCTGGAGTGCAGGACCTTGATGGATTGTGGCAACGTCATAGGGTCACCAAAAAGAATTGTCACATTCAGCGAGGGAGATCCCGGAGCAAACCTCCGTCTGCAGGTGCAATCGGCGGGCTGCGAACCTGGTGGGCCGGTCAGCCGCCCATGCATGGGCCATTTTTGCCGGCGTCGAGGAACATGACTGTAGGGAATTTCTATTTTGGAAATGCCAGATCGATTTTTCTGCTTATCTGATGATACTACGGTACGAAATACATGATCACTAATAAACGGTTGACTGACTTTGTAAGATGCTAAAACAGGGACTGCATTCCGTTGGTTTCCGTTGGTTCCTTCTTGCGTTCCAACCGTATCAAACCCATCACTCCCAGAAAACCTCCTCTGCGAAAAAAACAGTCAACACACCACCAGCGTTGTCATGAACAAAGTGATTTGTTCACTAACTATAAAATTAGGTAAGTCTACTTAAGCCCATAGATTCGACCACGAATTTTCTATCCCCAGAGAACCCTCAAAACCATCATCCCAACCCCAAGAAGCACATTCCGGGGCTCCAAAAAGGTTCCCACCGAGCTAAGTCTCTCACATGTCCCATTATTGCCAGCACACAGCAAAGAAGCATTCAGTCGCGCAGGAATATCACCAACAACACTCCCATCGACCACAAAACCACAAGGATATCCCCTCGGCTCCTCCTCCTCGAGAACAGGACAAGCTTCCCCACGAGTCGTAGTCAATTTCTCCTTGATACCAATCGAGCCAGCAAATTCCGGACATCGAGATGTCAGGAAATCCGGAGTGTTACCGATAGCACTGACGGTAAACACCATGCTACCACTTATTTCATATCCACTCGCGCTCATCGGCGATGAGGAGACAATACCATGTCCAGCTGTACAATTCTGATGGAAGCCCATCGACCAGTTTAAACTCCATTTCTTCGCTGTGCTGCTAGGGATTTCTGGTGTATTGGTGGCCAGTACGTAGGCACCGGATGCTGTGAGGGTGGTGTTTTGCCAAGTATCATGGTCCAGAGTGTGAGTAGCTGTATTGTTTTGATGGTCGAGATCTTGAAGGGTCCATTGAACCCAAAATCCGTATGAGATTGCTGTTGCTGCGTTTTGAATGGCAAAGATGATGGGAAAACTCGATTGTCTCTGGTATGTTTCGTTCCTGGGGAGTATGATGTCTAGTTCCACGGTGCTTGGTAGCTGCTGAGCCGTGGCAATGGCTCGGAGGAAGACCGCGACTCGAATGCATATTGACCAAGATATCATGACTGTTGGTTTCGATTCAGAGACTCAGCAACATCAAAGAGCTCAAGCAGTAAAGACATCGTGGGAGTCGTCTGGTACATCACTAGATTGCCAACATGAACAGAATTGAAAATGTGAGGGGAAGTTCTAGATGCATGTCAGCAGTAAGGCTGTGCTGTTGCTGTCTGTGTCACCGATACCACTTATGGCAGGAAAACCACCCCAAAGAAGAGATCCAACGCAAAATAATTAAATATGAGAACTTCAGAACCAATGAAACAGAGACTTGATGTTGGTTCACGGCGCAATCTGACCCGATTGATTGAAACGATTCGCACAAATGGAAACTTTCCGTAGTTGGGAGAATATATAATGAATCTAAGGAGATTTTCTAGCGGTGAATACGAGAAGAGTGAATTAATGAAAATGAAAATCTATTCACGACATTTGATGGTGTTGTTCTTCCCAAACAAATGTTCCGTCAATCATCCCAAGTCTACGTTGACGCCTCAGATACAGGGCAGAAATGACGTAGCCATGTGAAACCTGAGTTCACTGCACCTGGGCAACAGCAACCTCCAGCTGCCAAGTCCAGGTGGTATTGAGTTTCAATGTTCTATTTCTACCCAGTATCATTGACGATCACGAACACTCAATCTCGTGCATGAGGATATGTCACAAACATACGGACTATCCTAACCCACAGATTCGCTGGTTTCTAGCAGCAATTTCAATGTCTCAATCAGCTACACCATCGTGTCAACGCATTGTGATTGGACAGACTACACCTCGACTAGTGAGCAGCTGAGCCACGAAATCCACGAGTCAACGGACGAAAAGGGAAACTGCTAAATAAAACAAGACAATTAGGTAGGCGAGGTCTAGAGCAGAATTAACCGCCATAGTAATTAACTGATATACAGACGGGGATCCTCTTCATGCCTTGATCTCTTTTATCTTCCTACGTCAACCCTTCCGCATCCCGCAATTCAGTGCCAGCAAGCTGCCAGGGAAGCCCACACAGCGGCTCTGGACCCCACCAAAATATCAAGACCCCGAACCGGGTTTCGGCAGAGTACCTCCTGGTCCCTCTATTACGTGCCTTATCTACTGTCGAAAGCAATCCCACTCGAAACACCAAAAGAATACACACATGAGCATATTGTCTGCTCGTTATATGCTCATGGTGAAAGCGGTAATATGGAGGGCCTTGATGGCTGTTGGCATGAAGTTCCATCACTTCGCTGATCCCAAACCTCCTACACCTAATTTTAAGATTGTTGTTCCGTCGAGGTTATCAGACAAGGGTGGCACATTTATACTGGTCTTTTACGTTCCGCAATCGTACTTTGAAGCACCGGAGGGATACCAGTATCCAGTGGTGGTCAATTTTCATGGTGGAGGATTCACATTGGGTACAGGAACCGACGATGCAAGATGGGCAGCAACAGTAACTGGTGTGGTCGAGGCAGTTCTCGTGTCTGTCGAATATAGACTGGCTCCGGAATATCCGTTTAGTGTAGGAGTGGAGGATGGTACAGATGCCTTGATATATCTGGCTTCGCACGCCGAAGAGTTACAACTTGATCCTCATCGGATTGCTCTCTCTGGCTTCTCAGCGGGAGGAAATTTTGCACTTACAGTTCCATTGATGCTCCACGATTTACGAAATGAAGCGGGAAGACGAAATTTATCAGAAGCCCAACCGGTCAAAAAACAAAAACATAAATCCCCAGATCATCTAGCAACACCCGATGGAGTTGGAACACCATCAGCCGCGTCCTCTACTCTGTCTCTCCCCCGATCACCTCTCACAGCAAGTCATTCCTCAATGTCCGTATATAAACTTACGGACCTCCAACCGACCGCCTTGGAAATAGAACAATCAGTTCCAGATCTCACGATTTGCGCCATCGTCTCCTTTTACCCACCAACCGACTTCCGAGAGACCCGTGAGCAGAAAAGAGCAACGAATCCACATCCCGGAAAGAATCTACCCCCCATGCTTACCGATCTTTTCGATAAATCCTACATCTCGTCATCAATCGACCTATCCGACCCCTATCTCTCACCCGCAGCTGCCTCAGATGCTTTCCTCCGAGCCGCATATCCTCAAGATATCGTACTCTATACCTGCGAATACGACATGCTGAACGCCGAAGGCGTAGCATTTGGGGAGCGCCTATCTGGTCCCGGAGTAGGGAAGACGGTTCATGGGGGATTGGTGAAAGAAGTAGTCCACGCATTCGATAAGAAACCTAATCCTCTCAAATTCCCTGCTGCCGCGGATCGATGTTATTCTGAAGCTTGTTCGGAGCTGAAGAGGGTGTTTGGGGGAAGAACGACGTTGGAGGAGAGGAGGCAGTTGGGGATAGAGGAGAGGGTGGAGAGATTCGAGGATGGTGACGTGCATGATGGGTTGGCTATTGCTGATGACACTGTTGGTGAGGGGAAGTTGGATGGGAATTTGGATTCGGTCAAGAGCTTCAAGGAAGGGAGTATCCAGGATGGAATCATGAGGACTGCGCAGGCGAAGGGTATGGTTAGTGGTGGGGAATCGAATAAGCAAAAGAATAAGATGACCAAGGACTTTGGTCATAAGAAAGTACCTGATGGAGTCGCTGGGGATAAGGATATGGTGTGAGGGGGAGAGATGATAGAGGGTGACATATTTACACTCACACTCACACCCACGCTCACACCTCATCTATAAAAAGACGATGTAGTAAAGATATAACGCTATCCCCTTCTAGTTCTAAATCTAGGATTTTAGATATTATATATTAAGAAATAGATTAGACTATATTAGGGAAGGAATTAGGATCTTTTATATATATAGAGGCGTTTTCTTTTAGTATATAGTATATGGTTGAAATAAGGAGTAGGAGTAGGTAGGGGAATAGATGAAATTATGAAATGATTCATTCGCGCATCTTTATCTTTGTCTTGTTTGAAGTTTCTTCTAGGATTCTTCAAAGGGGTTCCTGGGGGATTGGAGGGGGTGAGGTCACGGGGAGTTGGTAATGTGATTACTGGGTGTGAGGCGTACGTAGCACTTCCAAAGATTACTTAGGTCAGTATGTAGGAGGAGAAGGGGAAGGAGAAGGAGTGAGGAGCTAGTGTAGTTAGTTATCCAATCTATCCAATCTATCCCACTTTCTCCGTCCTTTTATCTGTTGGCTTTGATGTAAGTTCTGTACAATACAATATAGTATATAGTAAAAATACCCTTCTCACTTCTTAAATCATCATACTTCTCATCCCTACCCACTTCACCAACTTAAGTAACGTAAGCAATTTAAAAATAATAATATATTAACGATATTCATATCTCACTGTTAATAAATAATCATCGTCCTCATATTCCTTTGTAATGTTATCATGTTATATTGTTATTATAATGTTTGACTCGTAAGATCAGCTGTGAGAGATTGGGAAGGTAGGATTTGGGGATTCAGGGATTTTGGGATTATTTGGGATTGTGCTGGAGGAGTGATGGGTTTTGTGGGGTGGTAGAGGGGTGATTTGGGAGAGTGTGTGGGGAGGGGAGAGGGGGGGAGGGGGCAGGGGGAAGGGGGGGAATAGGTAATAGATACGCGTTTTATCTAAATCTTCTGAGTCTTTTAAGAAAAAAAGGGAGGGAGGAATTTTTCCTTGTATATAGTATATAGTGTACTATGTAAGGCTAAGGAAGGCTGAGGAACGTAAAATGAAATTGAATAGGATAGGATAGGATAGGATAGGATAGGATATGATAGGATAGAATAGGGTTTTAGTTACTAAGGGCGGTAGTTTAGATAATATCCCTTCCTCCCTACCTAATAAACCTAATTATAAATATAAACTGTCGCTATAATATCCGAGTGAATATACTCGGTGGCACGGACCACCTGACTAGGGTGGTCCTGCCTATATTATCGCGGTACGACTTCTATACCTTTAACTTAGTATATATTAATAATAGGAATAGTCTAATACTAAGGTTAAGCCTCTTTATATATTATATCTTATTATTAATAATAAAGTTAAACTAATATAAACCTATAATAAACTTATAGTAAATACTACCTTAATATTATTATTACCTTCTAAATCTTATAGTTGTGACGACACGTACGATATGTTGCCCGTGGGCGTCCAAGGTGTAGGTTATGGAATCGTAGAACTGTCTATTCGAAGATTCTAAGCTGAGGAGAAGAGGAGAGCTCGAGAGAGCTCGAGTTTAAGTACATGGTGTGGGTCGCTGAGCGACGCCACGTGATACAAGTGTCACGTGATGGTCAGGACCGTCACA
>UNPT01000607.1:0-22666 GCA_900536445.1 Hymenoscyphus occultus
ATTTATTTCCTTTATGTCTTCTTTAACACTTCCTGTTTCTGTACAAGGGTTAGCCCAACTGAGGGCTCTCTCTTTAGCTTGATCTTTGTAGAATAGTCTCCCATTCTACCCCCTTGACCTCTAGGGTGCCCCCCTAGCGTCCTTTGCCCTACTTAGGGATGTTTTAGAACGTAGCTTCATAGGGGCTAGTTGCATTCGCCGGACGTTAAATAAATTTAAATTAAATTAAATTAAACGAACTAATCCCTAGAGTTCTAGTACTCTAATATGAAGTATAAGAGCCTATACCTAGGTACTTATAGCGTACTTAGTCTAAAAGTAGAGTCCTCGCTTAAGCCTAGGTTATTATAGATTATAGTATAGATACTATAAAGACCTAAGAGCTACGGAATACGTATTAGCTTATATTTTACAAAGTGGGACGATATCAAGGACGACATCTTCTAATTAAATAGATCTTGAGTAACACCTATGAATTAGTAGAGGACTAAGAATATAGAATTTGTACTAGAGAGTACTATAAGAGCACAAGTCACACATATAAAAACATCACACAGCTCTCCTTTTCCGTAAAGCGAATCTGCAAATTAAATTATGTACCCTCTCTCGCGAAGCTCACTCTAGAGCGATGCCACCACTCTATAAACAAACATAATTCTTACAACCTCACTTTTCCACTTTTCCTTGCTGCCAAACCCCTCCACATAATAGCCTTTCGCGCATTCCCGTTTCACACCTTCAACATCAACCACCTCACAACTTACCCACCAACTTCTCTCTCACCTGAAACTCACCCACCTCACTCTCCCGCAGCAAGCTCTCAACTCTCTCACGCTCCAACTCCAAAAACCCATCTTCAGCCCTAGGATCATACATCTTCGATTCAATCCACGTATCCAGCTCCTCAGCCGACATATTGCGCAACTTAGGCTCACGATCTAATCCCTGTCGTTGCGCCTCACGGATCACATCACGGGCGACGATGACAGAAACAGCACGGATACGGTCTAATTCAGGATACAGCATCCCGGAGTCATACTCTGCATCGGTGAGCGTCGAGGAGAGAGAGGTGGCGGATGTGTAGATCATTTCTTGGGAGATGTGTTGGGCTTTGCAAAGAATGGAGCCAAGTCCTATGCCTGGAAAAACGTACATGTTGCTGAGGACGTTAGTTGTGCTCAAATATCACATGGCGGATGGAAAATACTTACTTTCCCTGACTGCATTTTGAGACCTTGCCGTCGGCGTGGATGTAATTAGGGAAGGGACTACCACTTGCGAAAAGGGCTGTTCCGTTAGTGTATTTCATTGCTTCTTCAAATGTGCATTCTGCGTTGCTGGAAGGATTTGAGAGAGGGAAAATGATAGGGTTTTTGTTGAGGGTAGCCATTTTGTTTAGAAGTGTTTCATCGAAAATGCCGCGGATGGTGGAGAGACCCATTAGAATTGTTGGCTTGACGTAGTCGACAATTTCGGGGAGTGATTTGAATTGTTGACTCTCATTGTCATCACGGGAGAAGTAGACCTTGTGTTGGGCCAATTTATCACCTCGATCATTTGTAATGAGTCCCTGTGTGGTTGTAAGCCTTTCTGAATTCGGGAAAGTGGTAGACTAAAGGATAACCTTACTTTGGTGTCAACAAACCAGAAGCGCTTTCTGGCTTCATCCTCTGTTAATCCTTCCTTGATGAAATATTCCACAATTTGCTTAGCAACTCCCACACCAGCACTTCCGGCACCCATGAAAACAGCTCGCTGGTCTTTTACTGGGATACCAGACTTTTTGAGAGCAGTAATTATACCAGCGAGAATGACAGCACCCGTTCCTTGGATATCATCATTGAAGCACGTGTATTTGTATTGGTACTTTTCAAGGGCTGGAAATGGGTTTTTGAAGTCTTCGAATTGAACCACAATCCTATCTTGCATTAGCGCCGTCCCATTTCTCTATGGGAACAAAACTTACCCAGGCCAAACTTGATTGATAGCAACCATCAACTCCTCAAGGAATTCTGCCTCTTGAGCTTCTGTCACTCGCTTCGTCCGACTCCCCATATATAATGGATCATTAAGAAGTGTTTCGTTGTTGGTACCCAAATCCAAAGTTAATGGAAGAGTGACCTCTGGTCGGATTCCAGCACACCCCGTATACAAAGCAAGCTTTCCAACAGGAATACCCATGCCGTTGATGCCTAAATCTCCGAGACCAAGGATTCTACTCTGTATTGATGAATTAGAAATGATTCGGGACGTGGGAGACAAAACGGAAGCAATGGAGATGAAATAGGGTACACGTACACCATCCGTAACGACAGTCATTTCTACATTTGGTTGAGGCCAATTTTGAAGAATATCCTTTATTGAACCTCGATCCTGATAGGAGAGGTACATGCCTGGAAGTGGTCAGTCATTCTGGTCACGTGATGATAAAACTCCCATAAATATAAGGGACTGAGTTCGACATACCTTCAGGCTGTTGATATATATGCGACCACTTCAAGCAAGCCTCCCCGACGACAGGAGTGTAGATTAAAGGTGTGAGGGTCTATACGTAAGTACATCAGTCACCAAGTCCCGTGATTTTTGTATAACCCGATCTCGGGGACCAAAACAACCTACAGTAAAGTTATCAAGAACCAAACGGTAGAAAAGATGAACATTGGAGTTTCTCAAATTACTGAGATAAATGTATTTCTCAATAGAACTGGTCTTGGACTCCAATTGCTTCAAACCTGATCAATTGATTAGCAAAGTAGGTATATTTCAACCATTAGATGCGGTCACCGTACATCTCTGGGCTTGCACCTCATAGCTCTCCACCACATGCGGTACAAGACCATGAGTTCCAAGAGCTCTCCTAGCCTTTACAGAATGAGAAGTATCAGGCGGTCTGTATATTATCGTCAAAATCTGCCCCTTTTTTGGAAGTATTATAAAAACAATGAATGACTCACGAGTAACGGTTTTGACTGTACGCCCGATGGGCAATATTCGAGGTGGATGCCATCACTTTACCTTGTTTTGGAGCGGACAGGGACAAGTTGAGGAGATTTCGGGATTGAAGAATGGGAATTTGCTGCGCGGATCGAGTGAAAGTACGTAGAGAGAGAGAGGTGAAGCTCAGATTGGGCATCGTTGTTTTTTATCCTAATGATGGGATGAGAGCCGGGGCCCAACAGAACTTCTGGTCTGTTTTTGGAAGGTTAGTACGGAGGTAATCCGGGGCCGGGAAAGCTTCTTCGTGAGTATTGGTATCGTATGTCGTATTGGTCTTCGGGAGTTTTATCGAATGGAACTCTTCAATCTGGGGACGCAATTGACGCGCAATTGACGGTCGAGAAGGAAATTGAACGAGGGACAGTAGGAAACGGGAACTGAGTAAGGAGAGTCCTAGGTCGGCGACGAAAATGGCGTGGGCTGTTGGCGTTCTTACCAATTGGAAATTGATTTTTTTTAGACGTCGTCTGCTTCCCCCGATATCGATAAGCCTCGCAACGGAGAGAAATCTGTTGAGCTCGGCCCGACAGACGATGGCCAACGAGTCAACCTCGAGCCAACCACTAATTCGATTGGGACGCCATCTCTATTATTTAGTGCAACCACAGTCGATGTTTGGGAACGAGTTACCATCCTAATTAGGAGCGTCCCGAAGAATGCCTTCAGCAAGTCGCTTTGTGAGACGCCATGCCTCTCAATATCCATACATTCCCGATGTTTGCATATCGACCGTGAGATGTCATCCTCTGCCTTCGAGTTCCAGATACAGTCACAGTCCCCGAGCCTGGTTTCTCTTGGTTTCCCCTTTGGTATAATACATTAATTTTCTTGAACCTCTTCTTTCTCCACAACTTCCTCTTTTACTTCTTCCTCCTTTATCCTTAAATTGCTTCTCCAACTGATAAAGTCATCGTGCAGGATGTCTCCATGACCAGTCTCCTCTTGTTTGAAGACTTCAATAACAGAAGACCGTTCTCTTCTTCGGATCCTCCAAACTCCATCCCCTATGATTGTTGCCTTCAAAACTATTTCATATTAGCCTGTTCATTTACACTGTGGGGAATGAACGTACAATCCAATAGTCCCGATGCAAAGTTGATACACATATTCCCATCCCACGTTCCTTTTCCCGCCCGATTGACTGTGTTTGGTATCGACGCCGTATTGATTTCTTCGGTTCTTTTCAGGATACCATCAGGAGTTCGAAATCCAACGATGATCTTGGGAACACCTAGAAGAAATGATTGGATCCAGAATTTCATCAGTTTCCTTTCAAACGTGACCATATCTCGCTCATTCCGTATGTCGGCACTCGTCTTGAGCTCTACCCAATTGATGGGAGTATTCTCATCCTCGGGTTTACTGTCCCAAATTGCATCAACTTCACCCCCTAGAACCATGGTGTTATTTCCAATACCGGTCCTGACCTGCAAACCTTTTTAGCAAATGTTATAAATCTCAGCATGGAAGGCCAGTACTTACTACTGAACAGTATTGTGCATGATTAGAAACGACTTCATTTTCTCTGTTCTCGATATAGTCTCTCTCAGTTTCCGCCCAAGTCTGTGGGAGAAGACACAGAGTCTCGAATTTATATCCTGGAAAGTCAACATATACTCTCACCAAGAGAGATCAAGCATACCCCAAAAGCTCATCATATCCTGTGACTGCTGACCAGGTCGAGTCGGTTGCTGCGATTGTCTTCTTTGCGATTGTACTTTATATTCATGGTTCTCCTCCACAAAGCTACTCATATCAGTAAAATTTTGGATCTCATGAGCAAGTTATCTGCATACATTGTATTCTTATTCTGTCAGCCTATCTCCATATTTCTCGACAAAGGAACGCTCACTTGAAAAAGAGTAGCATTCATCTCGAAGCTATCTCTATCAGAAAATATCGCAGCCAAAAACTTCGTCATCATTCCACGCCAAGTTATGAAATCTGCCTCGACTGGGTTCCCGGTCTTCTCTTCATGGGCCATAATGGTCTTCAGTAAGCTGTCTAGATGATCGTCTGCTGTGTCATCAAGCTTTTCAAAGGTATCGAAGCCCCTTTTTAGATCAGCGCCTAGGGTTGGGGGATAGTAGTATTTGATGGACGAATCATCCAGTCGGAATTGGTGTTTCTCATCGTAGGAGAAGCAAGCTATTTCCTACACATATTGTGAGCTGAAGCAAGCCTGGGGAGCGATATATTGAACAAAGGATGATTTGTTTTGAAAATAACGAAGCGCTTGCTGGTATTGAGGGGGGTAAAACAATCCAGCTAAGAGGCTAAATGAAATACTCAAGTATTGAAACTACAAAATTCAAGGATGATATAGATGGAAGAGCCCAAAGTATACAGATCCTCTCATCAAGATGCAAACAAGGAAACATCTAGATTTCTCTCACCCTTGGACGTTTAACAGGAGCACTTTGACCAGCAAATCTGCCAATGGGTTGAATATCAAAAGAAGCACTCATCTTGACAGGTTGCGCCAGAGTCTGGCGTAAAATAAAAAGTATCGAGATAGAACATGAGTAGTTAGGTACAAAGGGAGAATCGAGGGTTCCACCAAATATACCTACCAAGACAACCCGAACATCAGCCACCTCCCAGCTCCCCGCCAAAGCATCCAAACAACAAACAACAAAACAACCCAATCTCCTCAATCTACCAACCTATCCATCCACCCCCTCCAAATGTCCAACCCCAAACATAAATAACAACTGATATCCCCTCGCCATGCCCGAACGTCGAACCGCCCCCTCAACCCGCACCGGCACCGGCGTACGCAGAAACCTCTTCCACCACCAGCTCTCCCGCCGCCCCACCACATCCTCGACATCCACGTCCGCAGAAACCCTCCGTCTCTCCAACGAGCTGGACCGCACCTCGTCTGATTCCTCCGATATCGTGATCCGGGATTCGAACGGCGAGTTTGAGATTGGGGATCCGCCTATGCAGAGTTTTGATGAGCAGGAAGTAGTGGCGGCTCATGATGAGGGGTTGGAGGATAGTAAGATTCCTTCTTTTTTTGGTGATGCTAGGGATGGGAGGCTTGAGGAAAAGTGCTGATTAGGGGTTTAAGAGGAGAGACAGAGAATATCGGATGCGGTGAAGCATCATAGAGATCGGAATCGGGCGCCTAGTGAGCCGGCTGGTTTGTTGCTCTGCTTTGGGATATGGGGATGTGCTAATGACCGGATGTAGAATTACTGGAGGCTGTAAAGAACAGTCTGCGAGCGAAGGTTGCCAGATTAGCAGAAGATAATTGGATGTACGAACCTGAGGAAGAAGCTCCTGTTCGGTAGCAGATTGGTTTTGGCTCAGAGGATTTGGTTTCCCGGAGTTTTTATGATTTGACGAATTCACGAACGGCGTTTCAGTATACCCCACGGTTTTGCTTAAGTAAAGAAGAGAATTGCTTTGGGAATTTTTACATTGATTGGTTAGGCATTAGTCTAGTCTAGTCCTTCTGCGACTGGTGCTGAGGCTCCAACACGCTTTGGTTGTGGTTTTCCTGGTGCTCCTCCTCCACCAAACATGCTTCCCATCATATCCATAAGAGGGTTTCCTTGTCGCGGTCTTTGGATGCCAAAGTATATCTCTGCCACTGTCACCAACGCCTCGTCCCAAATGCCAACATCCTTTATATGCACAGCGTACTTGGTCTTAAGCTGCTTGAACATATCCGCAGCTCCCTTCTGAACAGCCAGCAAGAGCAGACCCAAGAAGTTTAGTAGCGGAATACTAGGATATACCCTCATGTCCAAACTATTACTGCTCACATCCTGCACCGCCAGTCCCTTATTCTCCTCCACCAATCGACTCGTAAATAAGCGTAATGATTTTGAAGCATCGCGGACGTTTCCAGTAAGAAGATATGGGAAGACCGCTCTAGCAGCATAGAGAGCAGCAGTATGAGAATCATCCTGGGTATACCACTCATACTCCAACTTGACAAACACATCTGGCGAATCTTTCGTTCCATATGTCAGATGTCGTTCCGCCTCGTAGACATCGAGTTCCTCCGCATACAGCGATCCCGCAACATGATGTAAATCCGGCTCTCCAGCGGGGTAGTCGCCAAATTTCGCCGACCATCTGCAACCCATTAGCTCCCCTCCCTTCCCCTCCATTTCAGAAATGAGACCCACCCAATCATCTCAGCAACAAACTTCTTCCTCGTCGGCTCCTCACTATTAAACTGACGTAGCAGCGTCAACAACTTCCCCTTATTCCCAGACTCAGGCTTCCATTCCGCCTGTTTATACACATCGATCAAGAAAAGTCCCAAATCACCACCACTGCCTCCCTGCCCGGCTTTCAGGAGCGCCGAGGCGCTGTTGAAGAGGATGTCGGTTGCTGCGGGCCAGTTCTCGGCTTTGATGTACCGGGCTGCTACGACGCGGGTTTGCTGTTGGGCTTCGTAGAATTCTCCTGCGGTGATTCTGGTGGGGTGTTTTGGTTAGATTTTGTAATGTACTCAGGGAGGAGGGGATGAGACGTACTTTTCTTGCAGACGGACGATGATCTTCTCGATTTTTGCGCTCATTTTGGGTGTGTGTTTCTTGGGCGGAGGTGTTGTGGTGGGTTGGACGAGTGTTGGGGGAGGTGGTGAGGTGGTCTCGAGGTGGTGTTGTGGAGGGGAATGTTCTTGTGGAAATGGAACTTGATCCTTGTCGCCGAAACCCCGTCATTTTCGGCCGGAGTTGGTGGACAGTCCCCTCTACGAGTACACCACAAGTATTCCATCACGTCACACATGTGCAATTTCTGTGTTGGTTTGATACTCTCGATCACTTCTGCTGCTTTTTTTCTTCATTTTACGTTCTCCTGTTCATGCACTCAATAATCTGTCTTCTAGCTATCCTAAGTCTTGCTTTGGCACTTGCTCTACTGAGTCTACTCTACACAGCTTCCTCAAGTTGGCACTCTCAATGTCATTTCTACGTGTTTCTAGACTCCATAAGCCACAGCTGCTCCTTTATACTTAATTCTTCTAGTCATCCACTTCGAAATTTGTCTTCAAATCTCGCAAATCTTGCTTTCGTTATTGCTCTTCTCCTTTCATCCTTCCTTTTCCTACCCTCGTACGTTAATACAGTATTGAAGCTGGCTATCACTATGTCCATTCACTTCATGATTTTGGTAGGCTTGACTCATTAATTTGGTTATTTGAAATAATTTTCATCTCATTCTAAAGATCTATAATAATGAGGTTACTTTCATTGCCAGCTTATATCTTACACATTGATTCATCTGTTTTCTCTCTACCTGAACCTGATCTTATAAGTTTCGGTTATCATTTATTCTTCTTGTAACCTCGCAAGGACTTTTATGAGATTAGGCTTTGAAATCTCCATTCTTTTGTAGGTTCAACTAGCCGCATCTACTTAATCGAAGTCAGTGTATTTCTTGAACTGATCAATGCTTGACATACATCTTATTCCAAAGCTTAAGCTTGAGATCAATCTACAGGTCTTTATGATTGATATTGCGATATGTTTCCTAGACAGAACGCCTGCCTGGCCCGAAGGTCAAATCGTATCTTTTCATGTTTTTTAGATGTCTCTGATAGAACTCATTATTCCATCATCATGTTTGAGCCAGCGGTCCGGATGAAGATAGAGGCATCCTGCCTATATATCTTTCTACCCTGGTGGACAACCTAAGCATTAATTCCCACGGCTAAAGACGCCAAAAGAGCAATGATGTCTGATAATCGTTTTCTTATGACTGCCTTGATCTCAAATAAATATGACCTTTAGAAATAGAAAGTTCTCTCGCCGTATGAGGCTCTACATATCACCCCGCCTTTCAAGTCAATGTTCCCTAAAGGCTCTGTCTAATGTCTTCCAAAACGCCCCGCTTTGGTGGAACACAAAGTTATTGACTGGGTCTGTTTTCCCATTTTACGTGCACCTCTGCGGAGGGTTGCAAAAGTGGAAGGCAGTTGATGTTAAGCTTACTACGGGATGGGATTTGATGGAGGAGCCATTTCTCTCTTCCGTCTCTTCTGTTGCGCTCGGGTCATCCGCCACTGGTTTTGAATATTAAGTATTGCCGAAGTAGTGTGATGAAGTGTGCTTGTTTTTCCATAAGGTTGAATCTTGCGCGAAGTACTCTCGACGGATTTGTTCTATCGTGGGTTGAGACTTTCGGTGCTAAATGGCATTTGTATCGAGTTTTTGTTTTAAGAATTACATTTCTGCATTTAAGCGAACTTCATCAAATGAGACTGAAGACGATTTACACATGTAAGTTAACATCACTACATCACTGTTTACACGATCTTTTTATAAGATCGAGGACAATTCTTGTGTAACTAACGTTAATTTAATTATTCAGTCTAAGGAGTGAGTTGCGATTGCGTTTAAGGAAGCAAAGGAAAAAACAACAAACAAACAAGTTCTCGACCCGCCAGCAAACTCCGCTCCCCATTACAAGTTCTATGCGTGATACGCATCCTAATTTTGTATCATTCCCCAAAGGGCACATCAGCAGTGCTTCTTAGAGCATTTAACACCTCCAATCGCAACACCAGTACCAGGAACTTCAACAAGGACCCGTTTCGCTTCCCCTACACCATCCTGCAGAAGTTTCGTCCCCTTCTCATCCGCAAAAATCTCACATAACACCCCCGAAACAGGATTGTCTTGTCCCGGTACTATGAGTACACTCTCAATAACTGGATTCCGAAATCTTGTAGGTATGAATGTATCGAGGGGAAACGAAAATTGCCGAGATAATTCGTTCTTATTGAAGTTGAATTGGATCGTTATGTTCTGGGTGGTGGGAGCTTCGGTTTTCCATGTGGACTCAGATGTGGTTGTGCGAGTGATGAAGGTTGAGGTTTGGGTCCAGGTTGGGAGTTTGGTGCTGGTTGTGTTGGATGATGTCGCGGTTGCGAGGATAGAGAGGGCGAGGATGAGGAGGGTTTTTGGTTGCATTTTTGAGGTTGGGTGGTTGGTTCTGGGTGTTGGGATAACGTTAGATGTTGGTTGGTTGGTGGTTTGGTTTTGTTGATATGAAAGTAGTAGAGGTGAGAGTTTGTATGTACTAATGTGAACTGAATGAGAAGGAAAAGAAAGCGAGAAACTCTTCGTTTTAATAGTTCATATAACGGTTAATTGTCTAGATAATTAGTATTGTCGTTATTTGTTGTCCCTATAAGCCCCCTTTCGGATCGTCACTTTGCCGAGCCGAAACACTGCCACTTCTTACCAGCATTGAATTTAGGATCTATTTTTACATATCTACTGCTTGCTGATGGGATTCTTATTTTAGGATTGTGGTCATGTTGACGGCTTCGAGTATATCTCAGTCTCTTACTCAGGACTTTGTATTTTGTTGGCGTATATTTCGGCTGTAGGTGGTTCCGGGGTGGGTCTGAGATCCAATCTTGACAAGTGTTCTAGCACATTGGTTCACAGTAGTTATTGATAGACAAACTAATAGATTCAGGTTCAAGTTGGTCTATCACTCACGGGACCCGATTTACTGGATTTGTGTTCTTGTAAAGTTGCCGTATGCTTCCAAGGTTCGTTGGCCTGTAATGTGCGGTAAAAGTTTCGCACAGGTCACGAGTATTTTTGAATTGACGCAAAAATGACCAAAAGTCTAAAGCTACAAGACTTACTAGACCATAAAGACTCTGTAGTCTGAACTTGTTCACGGGACAGCAAGTTTCAAAACGTAGCTATTCTACCAAGTACAGCTATAGCTTCGACTAGACTCTAAACTCAACCCTCTTAGTTTCCAGAATATGTTTTCTATAAATCTGTACTACAAAAGAACAAGGGTGTAACTAACTAGTGATCATGACGAATATCATGGGGTTTATCCCGCTTACACAGGCGTCTACGAAAGTTCCACTGAATCGCTAAATCTTGTCACTTCAAGTTTCGTATAGCTGAAAGCTAGTATTTACTAAACACGTTTACTGTAACTTAGAATTACACAATGAGTATCGCTTAAAAATTGCCATGACATAATTATTTTCAGGGGAGAGCTTTTTACGACACAGGCATCAAGACTGTGATCATTATGGCTCCACTACTTATTTTTGTCTAACCAAAGATCATAGCTCCTGAAGAACGTCTCTGCCAAAAGCCCTGATGGCTAGTCATCCATATGTCTTTGGCTCTGTATGTATCCTCGAACCACTGGAGGTTCAGCATAATTCCTATTCCAATGTCAAGATTTCGCGCGGCGCTGTCGAAAGCCTACTCAGCGATAGGCATATTTGGCAACGCATTCAGCATATGAGCACGCACTTACTGCGGTTGTGTCGGAAAAAGGGTGGTTCCAGAACAAAAGACCATTGCAATGATCGTACCCTCCGCAATAATGACCCCGTCCTCCCCAACATTCGTCGCCACAACGCTTTACCCATTTACGTCTGCCCAGAAAGCACACCTTGCCTGCCGATTTTCCTTTTTGGGAAAAGCATCCACAAAACGCATATTTCCATTCGTGACGTTTTGCATGAAGGCGTTGGTGATTATTGTTTGCTTGTTCAATGGGAAAACGGCAATTGCAGCTGGCCGTAGCTGATTGACGTCGTCGAAGCCTTGCGAGGGGTAGAAACTGGTTACTATTTCAGTTTCGCCATCTACCTCGTTGAATGGCTGAGGGGCTCCTTCAGTGATTGCGAGAAAAAGGGAGGTGATAGCAAGGAGGATAGTTTGAAGGTGCATTTTTACTTTGTAGTGTATTCCCAAAGTAGGACTCTTTAAAATCGTTTGGAAACCAGTGTGACGGTTATGGTCACGAGGGTTGGATGTCACATGCTCGCTCGGCGAGACGCGCTAGTACTAGCGCGCACGACCTGTATTTAGTTCCCAGCTCTCTCGAGCTCTCCTTCTCTCCTCATCTATTGTCCTAAGAATAGAGTATTGTTTGTTCCGACTGTCCAGAAGCACGTCTGTCACAACCAGAGATAAGATGATACACGTATGAGAGATTTCGAAATGAAGAACTATAGTGTCACGAATCACGTGTTCACGTGATACTTGTCATAATAAGAGGCGCAACCCTCGACAGGCACATCCAGGTTTCTTATAGCAAATAGGGATCGCTTAGAATAGCTAAGCGATCCAAGGATTTCCATTGGTTATTGTTACGTGATCATTGGAGCTTGCAGGAGCTTTGCATAGAGCTTTTGGAGCCTCGCATAGAGCTTTTGGAGCTTTACTTAGAGCTTTGGATCTTGGGATCCAAAAGAGTACGAAGGTTCTATATAAGACTGGCACGTCTACTATTAGATAGGAGCTTCGTACTTAACTTAGTTATTAATCTTATTATATTTGTTTGACATCTTTGATACAAGTAACGAGTTCACTTCCAAGTGAACAACCCGATAGTCTTCTTCTTATCATAGTATACTAACCAGCGAACACCCAGCCAAGTTTAGTTAGCCAGTTTGAGTATTCGTTACACTTTGAGCACCTACTTTAAGTCAAAACTATCACGATGGCTCCTACCACCCCAGTAGCAGGATCGGCCACCAGCCCCCAGGCTAGCCGAGTCAACCTCCCCGAAACTAGCGGAGGGACTGCTACGATAAACATTAACACTCCTCGATCAAGAGACGTCGACGACGACGACGACGACGATAGTATGCTAGATGCACCTAACCCGTACAAGGTCGAGGCACTTGAAAACATTAAAGTCAAGATGCCTGACACGTACAACGGGAAGCGAACGGAACTTAACTTGTTCCTTCTTTAGATAGACATCTACTTTAACTTTAACAAGGAAAAGTTCGAGGACGACCACAGCTTCCGCTTAATCTTCGCTATCTCCTACCTTAGGGGACTAGCGCTAGAATAGGCCCAGCCTTACCTCGAGGATTACTTCGATAACAATGGAGGAAACATAACTATAACCAAGGCTATGTTCAGGTCTTAGGGAGGATTCAAACAGGCGATTCGACAAGTCTTCGGAGACTTCGACGCTATCCGTACTACGGTACGTAACCTTCTAGGTTTACGACAAACCGGATCAGCTATCGACTACGCTAACGAGTTCTAGCGATATAGGAACAAATCAGGGTAGGACGCCCCTGCACTTATGGAATTATTCTAGAGGGGACTTAAGACGTATCTCCGTAAGGAGATGGCAAGACAAAACATAACCTTCTTAAATATTACAACTATGATTAAGACTATTATCCAGTTAGATAACCGTCTCTGGGAATTTAGGAAGTTATCCCCAAAGTAGGAGAACTAGTCTAAGGGACATAAGCAGTGGAATCGTTCCTATTACGGAAAAGGCCGTAAAGTAAACGCTACCGAAAAGAAACCCTTCCCGCGAGAAGGAGGTCTTTCCTAGGAAGAACGTAACCGAAGACGCGAGTAGAACTTATATTACTCTTGTAGCAAATCCGGCCATCGAGCAAACGAGTGCCGCGCAAAGGACGCGAAGAAACCCTGGAAAGGAACGAAGCAAATTAATACTACAGCTAGGAAAGAAATAGCTATACTTAAAAAAAGAATATTAACTAGCGACGAACTCGAGGGAATAGGGATCTACACCTAGCTCGAGAACGACTTAGAACTTGACAAGTACTATGCTACGAGATCTGACGATGAACACTCTCTGCCCCTCTAGTTATAGGGGAATGAGCGGCACGAGTCCGACGAGTTAGAATCGTCAGGATCATTAGATAGCACCTTAGGGGACGAATATGATCCGTCCAAGCGGAACCCCGAGGTCGGAGAAAATTAGACATTTATTAGGACCTTTATATTAGGTAATAGATAGGTCTACATAGACGGGTTGAAGTTAGACTTCTAGAGCCCGCATGCTACTTATGGTAGTAAGCTAGTTACCCTGACCGCCTATAAGGTGACCGATTATAACGACTATTAGATAACTTTCGAAAATATCCCGTTAGGACAAGTAGTTGTTGAAACCACTGAGCGTTATAACAAAAATGACTTAGATAACGAACCTTAAGAGGAGGTATATCTAGAACCACTGCTACAGGTCGGAGACACCTGGAGGGTATACGATATAACTCTATAGACTAGCGAATAGAGATGGGTAAGCGAACCAGAGTTCGTTGGCCAACCTAAGCCAAACTTCGTAAGAGACCTCCCGAAGGTATAGTTAGACCTATACGCGGATAGAACATATATAGTGGAACGGGTAGACGAGACAGGAGTCTTGTTCTTACTAACGAGAGGCCGAGATAGACATCTATTCCTAGTTTGCTACGCTAGCTAGGACAAGGAGATCTGCGCTACTTCTGGAGACTAATAGTTAGTAGTAACTATGGTTATACGAGGGAAGGAACTCCGAGTAATAATAGACTCGGGAGCTATAGGGAACTTCCTTTCCCCGAACTTAGCTAGGAAGCTGAACGTCCCTGTTAGGAAGACGGTACCCTACTAGTTGACAGTAGTAGACGGGACGGAAATAGGATACTAGAACGGAATAATTAACTAGAGTACTATTCTAACGAAAACTACTATCGACGGACACTGTTTAGACACATAGTTCGATATTGTTAAAATAAGAAGTAAGGAAGCGATTCTTAGTATACCTTGGATTAGAGAACATAATCTAGATATCGATTAGAAGGCAAGAAAGATTACCTTTAGTCGTTATAGTTGCGAGGGTTCGTACGAATGACTATAAGGCCGGAACGAAGTTTGCGCCACTTCTTCTAGAGAGCCCGGACACCTAGGAAAGGGTCCTCCACAGGTCGGCAAAGGAGCCGATTTAGAGTTACCTGTGTAGTATAGAGAATTTAAGGATCTGTTCGAGAACCCGGAGGATATGCGTGCCCTTCCCGAACATTGCCTATAGGATCACGAGATTAAATTAAAGGAGGGTTATAACCTTAGGAAGTAGAAGCTTCGACCTTACAATTAGAGGAACCTTTAACTACTCGAGGAGTACGTTAAGGAAGGAATTAAGAAAGGACATATTCGGAAGTCGGATTCACTAATCGCTTCGAATATATTAATCGCTAAAAAGAAAGACGATCCGAAAGGAAGAGCTTGTGTTGACTACCGAGAAGTTAACAACGCTACGGTTAAGGACGCTTATCCGTTACTAACCGGCCAATACTTGCGGGACAAGTTAGGCCAAGCTAAGATATTTACCAAGCTCGACCAACGAAATGCTTTTGGCTTGATTAGGATTAAGCCGGGAGATGAATAGAAGACGGCATTCGTCTTGCCATTAGGACTCTACGAGTACAATGTGATGCCATTTAGACTTACGAACGTACTAGCTACTTGTTAGAGACAAAACAATAGTATTCTAGAAGACCTTCTAGGAGTAACTGTCATCTATTACCTAGACGACATTCTAGTGTATTTAGAACGGAAGGAAGACTATTAGGGACACGTTAGAGAAGTCTTGCGGAGACTCGCTACCGTGGACTCCCGCCTTAAGTTATCGAAGTACGAGTTCGGAATAACTCGTACTATCTTCCTTGGATATGTAATTAGCCCTGGTCAAATGGAAGTTAACCCGGACAAAATCAAGGCAATCGTAGAATAGAAATTACCCGAGAACGTCAAGGACGTCCAATTATTCTAGGGATTCGCTAACTTTTGTCGACAGTTTATAGCGGACTATACTAGACTGTCTAAACCCCTAACGGACTTGACCAGGAAAGATAAGATATTCTCCTAGGACAAGACGACGGAACAGGTATTTTAGGAAATTAAGAAACGATTCGCTAAGGAGCTAATCCTTAGGAATCACGACGTCGACAAACTAAGCACTATTGAGACAGATGCTTCGGACACTGCTATTAGAGCTGTACACTTATAGCCTAATGAGAACGGGAAGCTAATACCTGTCGCATACTTCTCGAAGATATTGGATTCAGCTCAGTAGAACTATAGTATCTTTGAGAAGGAACTTCTCACTATAGTCCTGGCTCTAGAGCATTAGAAGATTTACCTTTAGGGTATAAAGTACTAGGTAACTGTCCTCACTAACCATGAGAATCTAAAGACATTTATAATAACTAAGGAGCTTAGCAATAGGAGACTCGCTAGGTGGTCGCAAATCCTAGCTAGATTTGACATTGTGATTCGTTATGTTAGCGGAACTTCGAACGTACAAGCAGATACGCTTAGCCGGAAACCAGGCTACGAAGGAGACAAGGAGTATAAAAAGATTACGATCTTGAAGACTCTTGAGAACGGAGACCTTGCCCCAACGATTCATAAAATCGCTGCTATAACTAGGGAGAGCCCTTAGGACAATAAAATCAGAGCAGCGTAGTTACGAGACAAGATCGAAAATACAAAGAACGGCAAGATCTAGGTCCCGGACTTATATATAAAAGAATTCGTTACGGAATACTATACGGTACTAGCCCATGGACATCAAGGAGTTCGCTAAACTCTCTAACGAATTAAACGGAACTACTACATTGAGAAGGTAGTAGCCGTAGTCAAGGAAGTAATAGCGGAGTATAATACCTATATTAGGAGCAAGGCTTCCCGCCATGCCCCTTACGGACAGATAGGCACTACTCCGATACTACTAACCCCTTGGAAGTCGATCTCTTGGGATTTTATAGTAAAATTACCGAAATCCAAGGATCCGATGATAGGCGTCGAGTACGACTCGATCCTAGTTATCATAGAAAGGCTAACGAAATACATGATCCTAGTACTATACAAGGAGTTAAGTATAGCCGAGGAACTAGTATTTGTATTCCTTAGGGAAGTAGTCTCGAAACACGGACTACTAGAAGAGATTATCTCAGACAGAGACAAGCTCTTTACCTTATTGTTCTAGATAGTACTCACGGAGCGCTTAGGAGTAAAAAGAAAGCTATCGACAGCATTTTACCCCCAGATAAATAGAGGGAACGAACGTATAAATCAGGTGGTTGAAACATACCTTCGTTACTATGTGAATTACTAACAGGACAATTAGGTTAAACTACTACTACTAGTAGAATTCGTATATAATAGCTTAATAACGGAAATAATACTTGTTACGCTATTCTACGCTAACTTTGGGTATGAATTAGAAGCGTATCGAGAACCATTAGCTACGACGACAGACAATCAACTTGCTTGTATCCAGGTCTCGAAAATCAAAGGGCTATACAAGGAACTAGCAAGTGAATTGTAGTTCGTAACAGAACGAAACGTGTACTACTATAATAAGCGACGTAGTCAGGAGCCAACGTTAAAAGAGGGGGATAAAGTCTACCTTGTACGGAAAAACATAGACATAAAGAGACTAAGTAACAAACTAGACTACAAGAAACTCGGACTATTTAAAATTAAAAAAGTCAAAGGACCATTGAATTATAAATTAGTACTACTAAAGACAATAAACATCTATCTAGTATTTCATATATCCTTACTCGAACCAGCACCACCGGGAGTACTACCAGCCCCACACACAGAAATTTAACTAGTTAACCCAAACGCTAAATATAAGGTTGAGAAGATTCTTAACTATAGGGTTGTTAGAGGACAGATTAGGTACTTAATCAAATAGTTGGATTACCTATATTCGGAAAATACCTAGGAACCTAGAAAAAACATTACCTAGTACTCGGAGGAACTTTAGGAGTTCCACCGCCGAAACCTAGGGTTGCCTATATTTCGGGATTATCTAAGAAGGTCGCAAGGAAGGCTAGGTCAAGACCTAGGTTAGGAAAAGAATTAGGAACGTCAGGGTTAGGAAGAGCCGCTTGTTAGGCGGCCTCCTCCTCCCTCTTCGTTTTCTCCTCTTCTTCTTTCTCTTCCCTCTCCCGTTCCTTAGTAGTATTAAGTTCGTCGAGGGTTTTCAGGCTACGACGGACCATATCGATTCCCCGCTTGCGAAGTTCTTGTTAACGCTGTTCTAGCTCGCGGACACGAGCTAAACCAGCCATGGCTACTTTAAAAGCTATATCTCTTTTAAATTTTAGTCGCTCTTCTTCGAGACGGATATTCTAAAGATTATCGTTAGCCGACTAAAGGGCGTCGTATTGAACACCCCGACGAACGTACTCCCCGCACTTTTGCGACTTGTTATTTAAAACAAAGCACTTTCGATTATAACAACGACAGTTAGAGCAAGGCATGATTTTGGAGCCGTAGGATTATATAGTTTCGAAAAGTAGTATTCGTTACTTATACTTCTAGGTCTTAGAGGACATAATAAAGAGAACAGGAGGTCGCTAACCCTCTAACGATATTTGTTTAGTCGTACTTAAAAGCTTAGGGACCAAGCTAAGCTAAAAAGGGGATAGTGTCACGAATCACGTGTTCACGTAATACTTGTTATAATAAGAGGCGCAACCCTCGACAGGCACATCCAGGTTTCTTATAGCAAATAGGGATCGCTTAGAATAGCTAAGCGATCCAAGGATTTCCATTGGTTATTGTTACGTGATCATTGGAGCTTGCAGGAGCTTTGCATAGAGCTTTTAGAGCCTCGCATGGAGCTTTTGGAGCTTCACTTGGAGCTTTGGATCTTGGGATCTAAAAGAGTACGAAGGTTCTATATAAGACTAGCACGTCTGCCATTAGATAGGAGCTTCGTGCTTAACTTAGTTATTAATCTTATTATATTTGTTTGACATCTTTGATACAAGTAACGAGTTCACTTCTAAGTGAACAACCCGATAGTCTTCTTCTTATCATAGCATACCAACCAGCGAACACCCAGCCAAGTTTAGTTAGCCAGTTTGAGTATTCGTTACATATAGACACTGTAGCATACTTTATATATTTTCCTCAAGGGGTCCTTGGCCAAGTCCCATCTCGCTTAGCTATGAGCGTTGGTGTTACTGGTTGGCCCTAGAGTATATATAAATTAAAATCTTTATAAGTGAAATATGTAAATCCTTATAGTGAAAGTTATAATTAACTAATTATATAATTAATAATTTTCGAATTAATTTTTTTTTTAGACAGAAGGGCTAACTACTAAAGTGGTTAGTCGTACTAAGACGAATACCTACTAAGGCGAACAATTTAGTTTATATTCTAAAACCTAGTATAAATTAACTACCTACTTATTTTACGATGTTTTTAGATAGAAATAATTATAATTAGCTAATTAATAAGTTCTAAATCTAGAATAATTAATAATTTATAATTATTATATTAAAAGGTTATAGTCTATATTATCGAGGTTAGGTTTGTTAGGGTATAGGGGGTCGCGTACGGACTAAATCTACTAATCCGGCGTATACGCGTAGTTCCTTTATTATTATAAAAAACGTTATACTCTACTTATTAATCAAAGGATATCCTATATAAAATAGCACGGGGAAAGAAGGCTCTCTCTCGGAGGGAGAATAAGAAGGAATTAATCTAAAAACTATATAAAGTTCTACTATACTAATAAGCCTAGTACTTAGATAAAGAAGAGCGAATAGTAGAAGCGTACTTGTGACGGTTATGGTCACGAGGGCTGGATGTCACATGCTCGCTTAGCGAGGCGCGCTAGTACTAGCGTGCGCGACCTGTATTTAGTTCCCAGCTCTCTCGAGCTCTCCTTCTCTCCTCGTCTTTTGTCCTAAGAATAGAGTGTTGTTTGTTCCGACTGTCCAGAAGCACGTCTGTCACAGTACTACGCGTACCTAGACTATAATAATATAGATATTATAACTCTTATAATTATAGTAGGTGTTTATAAGGTTTTATATAGTACTCTTTAGTATAGAGCTAAAGAACGTTATAAAATAACTATAAGTCTTAGTAGAGAGAATTAGCGTTTAGGTAAAAACCCCGAATTCGTTTTAATATTATATTATAACTAACTTATACTAAAATTAGTAGATATTTACTCGGTTATAAGTTAATAAAATAAGCGGCTAAGGCTATTTTATATTTAATTAATAATAAAAGAGAACCCCTAGGATATAATTAGATAAACCGTTAGATTAAAAAATAATATAAACTCGAACGATTTAAGACGTTAAGTATAAATCTAATAGATATCTAGAGACGGAATACCTTAACTTATAAGAATATTTAAGGTTATTTTAATTACTTATTTAGAACTATTTATAAGTATAAGATATAGTAGTATAATATATATAATATAGATAAGGCTAGGTTTCGAATTAGTTATATAAAAAGCTTACTTATTATTATATATATATTATTATTATAAGTACGCTAGTTTTAATAATCGATAACTTAGTAATTTATACTAATATTTATATAATTAGGCTTATATAAACAATCTAATAAACTATAAATTAGTTATAATAATCGAGTATATTAATATAGTAGAGTAGGTTATCGATTTTTATTTAATTATACCAGGAAAGATTTATAAGGGGAAATACTTTAATAATAACCTTCTATCTAATACTATAATTAATCTAAGTTAAAGTAGTTATTCGAATAATAAGATTATACTCTTCTAGCTTAAATACTTTAATTATTAAACCTATATAAAGTAAAGAGGTAAATATCGAATTTTTACATTTAATAGCTATAGTGTTCGGCAGATATGTAGGGTATGACCCTAATACCTGTACACGTAACAGCAAAGTGGGTTGGAAGGCATATAGATTCAAGTCTGTCCTACGGTAGAGGCTAAGTACAGTGGTAGTGGTGGGGTGGATTACGTAAGTACGGAACCAGGTTGCCCCGGCTCCGACGTCACGTGTCGGGACTGGAATCGCACCCAGCTTAACATATAGTTCTTATATAATATATAATTTTATTAGTTATTATTAGAGTTTAGATATTATTCTATTTTATTTAATTACTTATTTTACGTACGCTTATTAACCTTTAGATACTTGTAATAGTTCTGACCGTTACGTGCTATCTCAGCCTTGACTAGCGTGGCTTGGCATCACACCTTGTATTTAGACTCGAGCTCTCTCGAGCTCTCCTCTTCTCCTTAGCTTAGAATCTTCGAATAAGATAGTTCTACGATTCTATAACCTACACCTTGGACGCCCACGGGCAACATATCGTACGTGTCGTTACAGTTCTAATAAGAAGTTTTATAAAGGAGCTATAATAATAGTAATATAACTAATATTACTTATAAATAACTCGAACTAATTAATAAGGATAATATTTACACTTAATAGTTAGCTATTATTAATCCGTAAGATCTTAATAAATAATAACCTAAACTATTAGGAGGTAGAGTTATAATAATAAGAGTAGGTTTATCTAAGATACTTAAGTATTATTAGAACTAGAATAAAAGTAAATTATAAAAAGTATAAAAGAATATAAAAAGATTAAAGAGAAAATTAAAAGAGGAGGAGGAAAAGGATATAAAACGTTATAAATATATTAATAATAAGGTAGTAGCGAATACTAATAAAAAAGATTATAATACTAAGAAAGCTATAAAACTTACTATAAAAGAGTAAGAAAAGTATAATAAGGAAGTAGTAAAAGTATATAATAAGGAGTAGAAACGCTTATAAAAAGAGTACTAAGAGGTTAAAAAGGCTTTTAAGCGCTAGTAGCTAATCTTATAGGGTAAGAAGCTATATAGCCGGCGTCTAAAGGTTAATGTCACGGGTTACATGCAAAGTGTATAGTGTAAGTAAAAGGTAATGTATTTCCAAAGAGAATAAGCTAAAGAGAGAAGAGAAGAGAAGAGAAGAGAAGAGAAGGCTCTTCGTACTAGTAAAGTCTCTAATGCCTGGTTAGAGCTTCTTGCTCTAAGCGTTAACGATATGGCGGTAAGGTACGAAAAGAGGGGAAGGCACGTGCGTGTGCATAGCTACTCTATAGCCGTGCTTTATCCTGGGTACTAACCCATTACAGTTAAGAATAAGGTTAAGACGAAGTAAATAAGGCTATTCGTACCCTAAATATAGCTCTAATACTAATACTTCTAGCGAATATAATTAAGGAAGAGCCGAGTTTATATATAATTACTTATCTTCTAGATATTCTAGAGGTAATTTAATAATCTAGCTTATTTGTGAGAGGCCAGACCTCGAACAACTCAAAGGTGTGGTTTCAAATATTCAATTAAGAAGTGCGTGAAGACTACATACATGTGAGCTCTTCCTCTATATATAGACAGAGGAAGAGCTTCTGCAATATTCTAACAAACTACTTAGCACTTGTATAATGTCGAAAGAATAGAACAGAATAGAATAGAACAGAAGGTTCTATCTTGGCACTGGGGTAATGGCCAGTGCTAAGCGAGGGCATGGCCCGAGCACTTGTCAAGGGTTCTAACCCTCACATTATTAAATAATTATATTATATACTATAAATAAGTTTATTCGAGTATTTATAGTTTTATATTATAATATAAACTCGGTAATATTTACTCTTAGATAAAAGTCTAATTTATATAAATATACTTACTTAAGACGCTATATTATAATAACTAATAGTTAAATTTATTATTTTATTATAAATTTATTTATTTATTTATTTATAATTAATTCTATAAAAGAACTAAGTATTTCTAACTATAGGTTATTAAGTAATTAATTATTTACAAGTAATCTCCCTTAAGTAAGGTAGATAAAGCGTTAGCGCTCGCTTAGTACTAGACCTTCGTATAAGGGCTTTAGTAGTAGTAGCTCGAGGCTTACCTAGACACGTGACCTACCCGCTTCTACTTTGGTACAGGGCACAATTATTTGATGTGGGGCATCTGTGCACGGTGGAAGGTTCTAGTACATCAACCAATAATTATTTAATGTTTTGGACGCTGCTTTACACTAACAATTGTTCTACAATCA
>UNPT01000654.1:0-18788 GCA_900536445.1 Hymenoscyphus occultus
CCACAGGAGCAGTCTCCGGCTTCGTAGAGAGTATCGAGGTGATGGAATCGGGTGTGGTAAATAGTAAAGTCCCCGTGGCCAGTTCTAGCCGCTATTAGGCGCCCGAGAACCTCGCGTGGGAGCTTAAGGGACCGAGGTTTTGGAACCCATCTTACAACCCCTAGGTCCTTATAAAGGGGGGGAAGGGTGGTACGCCAGAGATTGTTAGCCAGCCTAGAGCTTTCCTCCTTAACCTGTCTCTTAAGCGAGGCTGTACAAAGGGGGGGAGGGCTGTTCGGTATAGCGCGAGCGGCGACGCCGGCAGCCCTGTCTGCGACTTCGTTCACCTATATCCCATTGTGGCTCGGACACCAACGAAAGGCTACTTTGCCCGGATATTGCTGAGTAAGGGAATAGACTTTGTTAAAGACCTCCTGGGAGGTCCCTACCGAGTGGAAGGAGAGTTGAAGCGTGGCTTCTAGATTGTCGAGGCAGACCCAGCAGCGCTGAGCCTGGGTCCAGGAGGGGGACCTTATAGCGAGCTCAAGGCCGAGTAGAGCGACTCTAGCCTCGGCGTCATATATCTCTAGGGTCTGCCCAAAGGGATAGGACTTCGTATTAAGGATAGAGCCGCCGCGAGTAAGGCAGACTCCACCGCCGGTACTCCCGTCTTCTAGCCTAGAGCCATCTGTATAGACAACTAGGTCGGTGTGTGGTATAGTGGCTAGGAATTCTAAGAAGCGCTCCTTATATGTATCCTTATCCCCTATGGAGGTCGGACCGCCTATAGTAGTAAGACGGGCTTCGCGGTCGAAACCCCGGGTCCATGGGGGACTTTAATCGGGTCTATAGACTCGGAGGGTGGGAGGGCCCGCCTATTCCTATAGAAGAGCCTAGAGCTAAGGCAGGGCGAGTTGGCACAACGCCGGAGGGGGTGGTCTAGGTCAAGACGTCGAGTTCTAGCCTCTAGTGCCTCGCTACGTCCTATAAGAGCGATTTCCGGGGCGAGTAGTCCTGCCTCGAGAAGGAGGACTGAGGAGGGGGTAGTCCTATAGACCGGTAGAATAACTCTAGCGCACTTGTTTACAACCTAGCTAAGGAGGCCGAGGTGTTTACCGATTCGGTTATTAACTTGCTGGGACTTCGACCCTCTAGTCTTAGACCGGCCAGGGTACCAGGTCTCACTACCAAAGTATGCGATAGAGAGAACACAGGCGGTGGCCGCCTGTTTTAGGAGGTGTAGGAGAGAGCCGCGAACCGTGTTTGTCGTACTCTTTAGAGCTTGAGCAACTACGGTAGCTTTCCCCGCCATTCGCTTAACGTGGCTAAGGAAGGAAAGCCTCGGGTCGAAGTAGATACTAAGCCAGCGGAGCTATAGGTCGGGAAGATAGTCTTGTTACTAACTATAATAGGCAAGGGTTGGCGGATACCACGACCCTTCTGTTTTCTTTTACGGGAGAAATGAATTAACTCGGACTTATCGCTATCAAAGGTGATTCCCTCGTCTATACCCCATTGGAGTAGACAGGTTACTTGTTTAGAGAGGGAGCTAACGTTCTCGGTCTTGTACTTATTGCAAGAAGGGCGACGTCGTCGGCGTATCTAAACCGCCTCAGGACTGGAAGGTCTCCTAGGCTAGAAGAAAAGAGGGGCTGAACATAGAGCATAAACAGGATTGGCGAGATCGGCGATCCCTGAGGGAGCCCGCACTATAAAGGCGTAGTTACCCCGACCTCCCCGTCAAGCTTAATACGGACTGTTCTGTCAGAGAGAAAAGAGGTGACCCAGGAGATAAAGTAGTCTGGCCAGCCCTGTTCCCTAAGTCTCTTAATAAGACGACCTGGGAGAACAGCGTCGAAAGCCCCCTTTATATCTAGCGTAAGAAGTGAGGCCTCTAGTTTCTCGCTTAGCGCTTCCTCGATATCGTGAGTAAGGCACGTTGTAAGATCTGTAGCTGCGCGAAGAGGGAGGGCCCCGAACTGGTTTGGTCCGAGTACTCACTAATCCAGGAGACTCTCTTAGCAAGGAGCCTCTCGAGCCCCTTGCCGAGAACCGAGAGGAGGGAGATAGGGCGGTAAGCCCTAGGCGAGGACTTGTCTTTCTTATTCGGCTTCGGGGTAATAGCTACAATCGCGGAGCGGAAGCATTTTGGGTAGTATCCAGAGTTAATACAACCCCGGAACAGGGTAAAGATAACGTGCCTAATCCGGGGCCAGGCGATCTTAAATACCCCTGTAACAAGCTCGTCCTCCCCAGGGGCGGTCGAGGCCTTACCGAGGATCGACTCCTTCACCTCGCGGGGGGTTAGAGGGGCCCAGGGGAGTCTACAGGTCGGTACTGTCGGTGTAGTCGAGGGAATATCCCCTATTTCGGCCTTATTTGTAAGGAGTTCCTGAACTAGAATCCTCTGTTTCTCCTCTGTCGTATAACCGAGGCGACCAGATGAGTCTTTTAGGGGAGGGGACTTATATACCCCTATACTCTGGTGCCATTTACAGATCTCGAAGACGTCCTTAGTCTCGGTCGCCTTATGAATCAGGTCCCGGAAGTGACTTCTCTTCGCCCTCTGTATTTCCCTCCGAAGTTCTTTCCGTAGTATAGTAACTATCTGGTCTTTTCCTTCCCGCCGAGCCGCCCTTATCTGGGATGAGAGGGATCGGCACTCTATACTCCACCAAGGGTGACCAAAGCCATGCCCTAGGCCTCGCTTTGCGCTACTACGGTAGGCGCCCTGTAGCGCGTTTACGATATATAGAGCTAGGCTGTCAAGTTCTCCGTCTAGCGGGGCCTCTACGAGTTCAAATAGCCAATCTGAGTGTAGGCGAGTCTCTAGGGCAGCTAGAAAGGCCTCCTCGTCTAGGGTGCTAAGACGTAGTGGGGGATCCTTCTCGGCTAGGCCCCCTATACAGGGGTAGGCGAGTTAGGACAGGGAGGTGGTCGGAGCCGCACTCGAAAGTTAGGTCAACGTTTGTAAAGGCTCCTCTTTGTAGAAGGGCGCTAGAGCAGAATGCTAGATCGAGGGTGTTCCCAAGGTTGTGGGTCTGCGCGCCTAGCGGAGTTAAGAGTTGTAGACCTTTCTCTTCAACCCACACGTAGTAAGGAGGGAGGCCTGGGCGCTCTCTTGGCCAATATAGTCCGGCTGCTAGAGCTCGCTTTTTAAGTTAAGGTCTCCGGCTATAAGCAGGTTCCTACTATGTATTATCCCCGAGCAGAGAACTAGGGACAGTGCCTCTCCAGCCCCTCTAGCCCCTATAGGTGCGTTGTAAACATTAAGTATACCAAGCGGGGGTCCTTGAAGGGACGGGATCTCGAGGTAAACAAGGTCTCGTGAGAGGGAGTGAGAGGGTGGAAGCTGATTCGCTAGAACCCCAACGCCCTTCCGGATAAAGGTAAGGGCCCGTGGGGGACCTAGATTCCAATCCCAAATCGGTGCGAGGCAGTCGTAGTTCGGGTGTCTCCTTGTAATCTGCCGGGCAAGCTGAGCGCAGATATACGGCTCTTGGACAAGAACAATATCGACTCGGTTCTCGTGGGCCATCTGCAGGATAAGTTCCTGGTAGGACGCGCACCTATGTGTGTTAATCTGTAGGATCTGTAGACTACGGCTGATATTCGTTCCTCGGTGTGGAGGGGCCGAGGGTAGAAGGACTGGAGCTATTAAGGGAGGGAGCCTGGCTATGGACAGGAAGGAGAGCTAGGGCAGTGCTAATAGGGGTCGCCGGGTCGCCCATATCAGTGTCGGAGAGCTGACAGGGGGAGTCTTCCTCGCTTCGGAGGCGCATTTCGTTGCAGTCTTGAACAATAGCCTTCCTGTTCTCGGTAGAGTGGTGGCCTGTCGGCCTAGGGCGTAGTTGGCACCTAGGATCGTCTGCTGCGTGAGGCCCTTGACAGTGAAGGCATTTAGTCTTGCACTGGGTATGGATAATACACCTTGGGTGGTTTGCTTCGGAATGGTTATTACTACCGCAGGCCCGGCATCGTTCTTTCCTCCCACAGACTCTAGTATTATGCCAGTCCCAGCATCTAGTACACTGAATGATCTTGACCTTCTTTGGAATAGGACGAAGGTAGGCTCGGGTACCAAAGAGGTTAACCTCCCCTGGGAAGCCATTTACAGTCTCGGCGTCGGAGTCTTTAAAGAAGATGTTCCAGGAAGTATAGGGGTTCTCGTCTAGTCGAGAGTTCTCGGTAAGGATCGCTCTAGCTGGCGCGACTTTAAAAGCTTCCTTTAATACTAGGATAATATCCTCTTGGGTAGTGGGTCGGAGGGTGGTTATGATCCCACCTCGCTCGTCGAGTTCTACTGACTCGATGTTACTGGGAATAAGGGAAGCTCGGAATGGTGCCCAATTTGTAGACTGCTCGATACGAGCGGCACGGAACAGGGTCTGAATACCAGCCTTCTTTGAGGACAGAAGAGTCTGTTGTGCGCTGTTGCTAGTAGCAGTTATAGCGAATCCAGAAGCGATAGGGAGTACCCCTTGAAAAAGGTCTTTACATCCAATTCTAGGGTTACGGAGGGCCGAAAGAATAGCGTAGCTAGATAGTCTACGCTCAGGGGCGTCAGGGGCGAGGCGGACGAAGATACGGAGGTCGTCCCTCTTTTTTAGTCCTTTAGAGACCTGGGTAGACTGGGGAGGGATAAGCGAGGTGTTGTTTTGTTTACTTTGAAGTACAGAGGCGTATGACGAGGCTGGCTTCGAGGCTAGCTTCGTAACTAGCTTCGAGGCTGCCAAGGCTTCAGATGTCCGTGCGAAGGAAGATTTTTTTGAGGGAGACGGAGGGGGGAGAGTTGGGTAGGGGCGTCATTCCTAGCTAGGATACGCAGAGGAGTGAGTTGCTGGGGGGGCTGGTTTGTAAGAGGTAGGGTGCCGGTTGTGTATGCGTGGTGGAACGAGAGGCAGAGGGCCGCTATTTGGTTACAGAGTTCTGATAGAGACGGGAGTATGTCCGCTGGAGCGCGGTCGACAATTAGACTTAGGTGGTTATCGACTGCTTCTGCAGTCCCACCATAGAATAGTTGTCCGACCTTGCTCCTCTCTAGCACCTTTGAGGTACCAGAGACGAATTGGGACTGGATGTAGGTAGGGGAGGGAGGGGGCGATTCCCTGCCCCTTTTCCCCCCCTGTTAAAGGGGGTAGGAGACGGGGGGGGGGGCTCGAGAGAACATGTCCTCGGAAGGAAATTAGCGCTTTAGTCTAAAGCAGAGGTAACTAACTAGATTGTTTAGAACAAAAAATATAGTTCGTGAAAAAAAGATGGTTTTTTGGGCATCCCTCTGAATAAAACAATTAATGAACATTTATATGTGAGCTAGCGCGGACGATCTACGTAATTTAGAATATAGCAGTCATAAAGATGTCATTAAGACATATTATAATGCTATAGAAAAGAGGGACTTTGGAAACTAGCTATATTCAGACTGTATTTGATGTAAAATCTTAGAAACAGAAAGTAAGATTAGCTAACCAGAAATACCGAAAAACTGTTCTGTGTTAAGTTAATTAACTTAATTAAATAATTTGTTGCACTAACAGGGGTCCCTTTCGGTCCGCTAGGATTTTCGCTTGGCAGGGACCTCTCTTACTATCCCTATCTAAGATGAAAGAAGTCACAGATCGAATTATCTAACCAGGAATACAGGAAAATTGTTCCGTGTTAAGGTATTAATTTTTCCACTAGGGTAACAGGGGTCACGCTTCGGTCTGCAGGGATTTTCGCTTCGCAGGGACGTCTCTTAATGATGTTTTACGCAATATGTTTTAACTACTTTCTAAATCATCCCTGACAGGTGGTTTTAAGAAAAAGTTCCAAATAGCTTGCCGTGTCCACTGACTGTCATCGTCTTGTTCAATCGCTCGCAAGCTTTCCTCTCTGAGGCCTGAGTCCATTTCTAAGTCTTCTACAAGAAAAGCTTCCGTAGTCTCTCTGCAAACATGGCGATCAAACTCAGGGTGACCTTGGAATGTCAGCAGACGGCGTGGCCAATATACTCCTTGTATTTGACAATGAGCACTTCTGCCTAGGAGAATATAATCTACAGGTCGGATCCAATCAAGTGGCAGGATGACGTGATCCTGATGGACTAGCTGAATCCGCATAGGATTAGGGGGGGTTAAGCTCGTTGTAGTACTAAATTCATGTACGAAATCGGACGAGAGGGTAATAGGATGTACACCAATCTCCCACTTGATTCGTTTTACATCCAGCCCTAAAATAGTCTTGCAAAGAATTTGATGACCAAAACAAGAACCAAAAAGTTTAACACGAGGCTTATCCCACACACTCTTGATAAAAAGCTGCAACTTATCTATCCAGCTTTTATGCTCATCATTGACGGAAGCAGCTAGAGCAAATGTTAGTAGTATTTAAGCAGGATAACGTTATAGTTTGCCTACATGAACCAGTGATTATAACAACATGTACATCATTAAGTGATTCCGGATATTGTTCTTGAACCACATCGTAACTGGATATGACGGCTGTAACAGGCGGTACCTCTTGTTGACTTAGACTTCTAATAAGTTCCTCGAAAAGGGGTGAAAATTTGTTCTTTTCCCAGTGAGAGCTTGGCTCGTTAGCATCAAGAATTATGATCTGAAGAGTACTACACATGCTTTAAGTTGATGGTTTAATAAATCAACTCAACCTTGGCTTTAAATATATCTATAATAGACCACTAAACAACAGATGACGTATAGTAGGCTTCAATTCGGATGTCCTTTTTCCACACTCTCTTTAGTTTTATATAAGCTACATAGAGTCAGCACTAGAATTGTTAAAGTTAATATAATATTTGTTATCGTGTCATAACTTGGTTTTGTACCCCGCCACTTTTCACCTGGGATGATTTAAGGCTTAGTACTGACCTGTTCTTCTAGGGATGTTATTAATGTCATCCGAAATCGTATAGCTTTAAGTCATGATAAGCTAAAAGCAGAGACCTAAACCCCGAGGACATATGGCGATGACGAAGACTGTACTAACTGCAATCATTCTAGCGCTGAATGTGTGTGGCTTATACAAAACTAAAGAAAGTGTGTAAAGGGGACACCAGAATCGAAGCTCGCTGTCCTTTCCGTTTCAGAAGTCAGCTGTGATCGGTATCGCAACCTACATGGACGTCTTTGTCTTTTATTTTGATTTACGCAAGTCGTATGAATCTTAAATGCCGTGTTTGTAGAGCGAGCCCATTCAACAATCTGCTACGTACATTAGGTTTAACATTAGATGACTCAATACTAGAGAATACTAATACTCACGTTTTTAAAGGTCTTAATAATAGTATTTCTTATGCTCCGCATGAACACGTTTTATAGGCTTTCTAACCTATAATACTAGGCGGAAAGTCTGAGCCATTTATACTTTTTACACTAAAACTCGGTATGTTTATTTGTAGAAAGTATATAAAAGATTACTAAGAAATATATAAAGTTTTATATAATCTCTTTATCTTGATATTCCCCTCTGTTATGTGTCTTTAGATTTTGTTAGATAATATAAGCGGTAGAGTAAAAAGCGTATCAAGTAGTCTAATTTTAGAAAATGCGCATTCGCCAAATTCGGCCTAAATCTGGTACTAAGTTAGCTATTAGCTACCGCTAACCCTGAAATTAAAACGGCGTAGGAAGGCTCAGAACCAGGCGTTTGGGTGCTTTAAACCGAGATCTGTATGTTCTTTTGGTGAGGGGATCTTATATTATTATTTTAATCACAAACTTTTAATCACAAACCTTTTGTCGAGGGTCGACAAATGGATCTGATTAGTGGGAAGAATGCGGCTTTCCCTCGGCATGCTGCCCAACTTATAATTCACTAGCAGATGTCGCTTCTTTGCGCATTTCGTATACTCAATTTCCTCTGAAAATCGGGTGAGATTTTCCTTTCGAGAGTGCTGCTCGTTAGCGTCGGAAGTTGTGAGATTAGGCAAGGTCAAGGAACTTAAATGGTTCTCGCTTCTGATTGGCCGAGGACTGACCCCTGTACCCCACCAAAATCCAAGGTCATACACCTTCTAAACCACCTTATGCTACTTACAGCAATCGTAAGAGTATAGAAAAAACATAGAAATATAGCTAGAATACTTGGATTATCTGTGCTCTATTTGTGTACGTTTTGCGCTCTAGATCTTAAGCGTAAAAGTATAACTATCATCATTATCCCGAGAAGAAGTTCATGTTACCACCAACGACTACACTTATCTAACAACTACTTTAACAAGCGCCTAATTTAAAAATGGAGGTCAAATTGTACGTGCTCAATTTTTCATCTAGGAAGGTGGAACACCGAGTCTCAGCGGTAAAAATTGGGAAGTTGTCTCCGTCCCCGTAGAACCAATAACAATCACCTAAACTCCACCGAACCGTTCATCATTCTATAACGAGCGGCCTATTTGCTATGTTTTCGAACGGCAGACAACTCCTCTTGTCACTGTCACACCGGGAGTATCGCTTATTCTTTCTTGATATAACAGAACTTTCATGCCGAAAGAATTTGCAGTTAGTAGTTATCTCGTATCCATGCTTGATGATCATAGTATTCGCATCAGGAAGAACAGGTGTGTAGAAGATACTGTTTGCGTCTCTGATTCTAGAAACTTCCTTGATTCGAAATGCCGTAATCGAAAATTTCTTCTCAATAAGAATATTTAGGGTGCAGCCGAATATAAATTCAATTGAGTGAAGTATATTAGTATATCTTCTTGGATCAACTGCTAAAAAGCCAGGAAAATGAGACCGAGTTGGACACGTAGCACAGGAAACGAAGACCACTTCCAAAGCTTCTCCTTCTCCCCTGATCAGACTAATGTCTCTCCAGCACTGCCTCAATTTCACAACTGCTACTTTATGACATTGATAACACACCATAGCGGTGTTGACATAAAATTGAGTTTTCACCATCGTTGTGGAGTACTGTACTGCAAATAAAGAAGATCAGTCTTTTTTCTCTTGGAAAGGTGAAAGTGCCATGGGAAGAGTCAAACTTTTAACCCTAGAAGGCTGAGAAACAGGTTCCTAGGAAGTGATTTGTGGGTAGCTCGCCTATTTCCCTACTCAATAGAAACAGACCAATCACAAGTTGTTTTGAGGCACTATCTCTCTACGAAGTGGTGTATGGTGCCATCCGTTCTCCTCTGTCATCGCGTCACGTGGGAAGGTTGATTTCAGGAGCCAAAACTACGAAGATGAAAAAGAAATAATAGTTAAGGTACGCTAGCTCGCTAGAGAATTTTTAGAACTAATAAAAATAGATGTGCTTCACGATGAACTGTGGTTTTGGTTTTGGTTTTGGGGTACGGGTAGGCTAGGTTGAGTTCCGTGTAAGGGATTCTTATTGGCTCGCTAATTTTGAAATACGCCGTACCGCTCCCCCTTTCCAATTTTAGAACAACAGTAATAATAAACCACGAACGTAGAAAACATTCCAAAAACAAAAAAATAAATATAAGAGCCGTTAAGTACATTAGATATTCTTTATGTTTTTATAGAGAAAAGGTGTATTTTATTATTATTTGTAAATGCTAACACCCTGAAAATACAACTACTTTATCCCTTTCCTCTAAAAGGAAGGCCTAATATAATCATAGACGACGTCTATCCCTGCGTGGCGAGAAACCCGGTGTGGCGAGAAAGTAGACAAATTTTAATATTCCTAAATAGCTATATTAATAGGAATAGTATAACAATCCTAATACCAAATTTAAATTTAAATTTTATTAGTTGTAGTTGATTTAAAGAAGACGTCTAGGAGAAAATTCCGCGATCCTTGTAATCCCATCTTTCTTTTCGCGATGCGGCGAGCAAATCAGAGTTCTTCTTTACAAAATCTAAGTGACTTAGAACAGGCGGAAACAGTTAGAATCAACAATCTCTCCGACCAACAGGTTCTAAATGAATTACGAAATATTATGCTAGGGTTCAATTACTCATGGCAGAGAATTTCTGCACTTCTTCAAGGCCTCTTAGATAATAAGCAACTTAAGCTACAACATATGGAGCCAGGTAACATTCTTTATGAATGGAATGTCCTTTGCGACGAACGAATCAGCTGGCTATATCATAGCAAACCGTCATTCGTTAGTTTTAAGTTCAACAGAGATTGTCTACAAAAGCTCAACGTAATTCCTTCCCAGGCAGGATTAGGGGCTGTTGGTTAGCACCCTAATCGCCCATTCGACAAGCCTTACTGATGTTCTTATAGGCGAGAGGCTTAGGAAAGCGAACATTGATTGGAAATTTGTAAAGACTAATTTAGCCGTAGACTATATTAATAATGATGCTCATATACCAGAATTCAAGTTGGGATTCAGAGGGTCTCTGGGTTATTTCTACGCCGAAGGGCCAGAGTATAGAGTGGAGTATATTCATAAACGGGTAGAATATTAAGTGAAGTCAAATACTTCACTATGAGTAGATACTCGGGTTTAATTTCACGAAGCTTCAACAATGGTTAAGAGATACAAGACAAACTTTATAGGTACAAGGATAAGTAGGAATGTGCAGATCGCTTTAAAGATGCGTTATTAAAATAAAAATCGGCTCTGATCGTCAATCCTACATATAAATAAATTTCCTCTGCGCCGCGTGAACACACATGTCAAAATAAGTACAGCCACATAAGTACATACAGGAATCTCTCATAAGGTACATGATATTAGAAAGGCAAGGTCAAAATTTGCATAAGAAACAGTCCATCACAGACTGGAATGCTAACATACTAAATCCAATAGAGCCGAAGTCTACTTCAACCTGCCAAAGAGAAATGCCTACTGTTGTATTCGGGGGGAACAATCCGTTCGCTCTAAGCCACCAACGTAGAATATCCAGTTTATCATCGACTAAATCAGGATAAAGGTATTTGTTTTTTACTAATCTACTTTAGATAAGATTTAGTATACCAACCATCAAGTTTGAAAATGTCGAATTTCTCAAGATTCCCGACATCCGTGAATTCTTGGTGACTTGACCCTAAGTTAGGGTTAGGGTAGGACCCTAAGTCCCCACTCGCTGCTGCAACAACCACCTTGACAACCAGCTCTGGATAATAAAACTCGGTAAGGTCCTTGTGCAAATCCGCAATCCGCAATCCGCTTTCCCTCGCTCGCAATCCTATAGCTTTCACATATGGTCTGGTAAGGCGCGGCTTATAGAACAGGCCACGGACAGAGTCGCCGATCTTGTTCTGCACCTACGGACAGGATCTGGAGCAGTTTTATTTAAAAGAAAATTTGGACCTCAGGTTGTAGTAGAATGCTGAGCTAGTTGCTGGAGTCGTAGCAGGATCAGGTGGTACTAGATTTGATTACTTGTAGTTGGTCTGGGGAAATGTAGGGGGGGATGGGGGGTGATGTCGAAAAAGGGTAGAGCGAAAGAAGAAAGGTCAATAAAGGATAGGATAGTAAAACATAAAAGTTGAAAAAAGAGAGCCAGTAAAGAATAGATAAAGCAAGATAAGAGGAGGAAAGACGAGAAAAGATATATATTCCTTACTAGAGAAAAGAGGGATTAGCCACCAGTTCTACAATACCTAAGGCTTCACTGTTAGAGGTAATGCAGTTCAATAAGATAACTTTTGAACCAAGATTTGTACGTGTGGTTTGAGAAATAGCCTTGTTCGTTTAAGGTTTAAGGAAATGTTCGTCTAGTCGACATATTATAGTAGTCTAGACTCTAATGTAGATATTCCTTTTAGAGTATAAAGAGGCTGTACATGGACAGCTCAGAGTCGCAAATTGTAAGTTAGTAGTATGTCTCCGTTCTAACTTTTAGCGGAACAATACACTTTTCTCACACACGTATTATAAAAGTCAAACCCTACCAATTAAGGCTGGTTTAAGAAAACGCTAGATAAATTAACTGATATCTTCTCCTCTTCTCCTCAGCTTAGAATCTTCGAAAAATTTAGACAGTTCTACGATTCCACAACCTACACCGTGGAGTGTTCGTCTCGCTCTAAGCAGACTCCGCACGTGTCGTTACAATAGCTTTCTAAAGCTAACCTGCCGCTTTTGGCCTGGAATGATTTAAGGCTTATTGCTGGCCTGTCTTTCTAAAGATTGTAATAATGTTATCAGTCATCGCAGAGCTTCAGATCATAATAATTCAAACGCAGCCGCTTGAAATCTAAGGCTACAGGCTAATGACGAAGACTATACTAACCGTAATCCATCCTACTAACTGTGTGTAGCTTCTACAGTACAAAATTAAAGAGAGAGTGTAAATAGTACACCGTAATCAAAGCTTACTATAACCCAAATCCTAATTTAATAGCGATAGATGGAGAGGTGCGCTGCAGATTGTAAATCGCGTTGCAATAGATCAATTCCTAGAACTGAACACTATTCTAAAACGCCCAAAAGTCGTCGCCGACCTGATAGTAAAACTTAAGGTACCGCCAAGAATTACATTACAATTTGTGAGCAATATTAAAGGTTTCTTGCAAGAGGATAAGGAGACTTAAATCATAAGTTATTTCTAGGCTATATTTGTTTATTTCTATTGAGATTTATTTCGGAGGCTGTGTATAATAGATATCCTTGCGTGATAGAAATGATTCTTTGCAATGTGCACATCGAGGGGAACGCTTTTTGTAGCAAGAAGCTGGGGTAGGGTTATTTCTACGCGAGCGTATAGGAAGGTAATGTAGTTCCCTGCGCTAAAGCCCTAATGCTATCCAGCGGTTGATTCTGGAAGAGAGATAGCCATTGTATATAGTTAAGCGGTTGTCTCACTGTCATCTAGACATGAATACACTTTGCTTATATACTACATTATCAAGATTATGTACGCGTGGAAGTTATGATGATGGAATAATGGGTAAAATGTGATGGTATTAATAGCTATTCATTTTGATGTGTGTGTCTGATTATGTGTGTCTGCCAGGTTTTGACTCCTCAGGGATATCCACATATCCTGGAATAGCTTAGTCAGCACACCTAAGATGCCCTAAATCCTGACACACATCTCCTAACGCTGTACTCTCAGCACAAGTGGAGTGGAGTACAGCCAATGGGAAGCGAAGGAAGTTTTCTTTCGCCGTAAGGTGTCGCACAGGCTGTGCACCTTAACAGATGACTACTATAGGTCAATATGTTCTTGTACGGCATAAGCCTTGAAGGATCGTTACCAATTTTGGGGAGTGTGCTAAGCCACCATTAAATCATCTTAGCCAACCCTGCTACAACTGCTTTTGTACTACTACTTCCCCCACCGAGAACCTTAATTAGGAGATAGGCTAAATTAAGACTACTCTAGGCCCTAATACCGGCGTTATACCACCTACTATTAGTTCTACAGCCAAGGTAACGACATATACATATCTCACCGCTAAACCTACTGGTACTAGGCTACTGTCCTACCATCAAGTTTTATCGACAGCAAAAGCTTAAATACTATTGCTCACCCCTCGGTCCTTTTATATATAGTATCTAAGTCGTGATATTCTGTGTTTCTACCAGCTATTATCTGAAAAAAATGCTAAACAACTCGCAATATTTCGGGGAGGCTCTAACGTTCGACTCAATTCGATAAACGATACAAGCTACGTATGCTGATCGATCCCTATACGAACTTCATGTCACAATATCATAGAATATCTATGAATTCTGTGATCAAGAACTTTCCAGTACCAGCAAATTATCTACTGTTGTCACATTGACTAGTAGCCTAACACAATCCCAGGCGGATTCCTGCCAAGAATTCGTCAAGAAGATATAGGAAACGACAAAACTTCTAGAGTGGCTTATGAGTGTACTTTCTGATCGCTACGAAGGTAAGTTAGACCGGTTATAGCGGTCACATATTAATTCTAACTCTAATCAGCCTGTGATGTCTACAAAAATACGCGGATTACAATCGAGCATTTTGGTTACGGTAAAGGTAAAAGTAAATATTCATAGCCTGCGAAGGTCATCGTACATAGCCCACTTGACGAAGTTGCCCTTGTAGTGCAATAGCTAGCATAGTTTACTGCAGTCTTCACGCTGCTAAAGAAGAACTACATGACTATAACAACCGCAATATTTTGTAGAGCCGCAGAAAGAGACTCCTACGAATTTGAAATTAAACCTTAAGAGATCTATCTAAATGCCTTTAAAGACTTGATCCATCCTGAGATAACAACAAATTGCTGGCATCGACTATTCAAAGGTGCCGTTCTGGCCTACGGTTTCCTAATTTCGCAACGCTCTGATGGGAAAGGAGTTGAAATACCCTTTGATCTGATGGTTAGTCTTGTAGCTATTGAAACAGCGGTACAAGAAGACTAGGCAGGCATCCTTATTGGTTATTCCCTTATCCTATACCCGTCTAACAAACTCAAGGACGGAGTCTAGTGGCATTGTACATAGTTGGAAAACAAGAAAACCTTCTGGGAAGATTAGAATTATATTAAAGCTCGGGACTTTCCTAAATTAGTGAAACTCTCGTTAAATAGAGCGTTTCTTGGATATCATAAGGGTTAGAACCCTTGACAAGTGCTCGGGCCATGCCCTCGCTTAGCACTGGCTATTACCCTAGTGCTAAGATAGAACCTTCTGTTCTATTCTATTCTGTTCTTTTCTTTTGACATTATACAAGTGCTAAGTAGTTTGTTAGAATATTCTAGAAGCTCTTCCTCTGTCTATATATAGAGGAAGAGCTCACATGTATGTAGTCTTTACGCACTTCTTAATTGAATATTTGAAACTATACCTTTGAGTTGTTCGAGGTCTGGCCTCTTACAGATATTATTAGAAGGCCGAAGTCCTTCTAGGGACTCAAGAATTACTCTCCTCTTAGAATGTTGAGGATTCAAATTTGACGGAGGGAACTATAAAGATCGAGGTGGCTCGTGAGGGCACGTTTACATTTGGGCTCCTAGCTAAAGGATTACTTAATATAAATCTAGGCGGCAGGTGGTCACTTACAAATACCCTGCAGGCAGCTTTAGGGGAGAACGACCGCGGGTATTTCGACCTTATAGAAGATTCACGAGACAGCCAAGTCATTTTATACGATGTCGACTATAAACTTGCCTAGCTAGTTTCTACACTAAGCTTAGCTTTACATATTACCCTTATATTCCTATTGCTTCCTTCTACTCAAGAACGACGCTCAAAAGGCCCGCATCCTATAGAAACCCTATGGCCGAGGTTGCTATATGCTACCCTAGCGTCCGATGGGGGCAATTTAGTACGAGACACCCTTCTTTCGTCACCGAACTGTAATATGGTGTTGTGGAAGGAAGACGATAAGGCTAAGAAGTTCTGTAATATTATAGAAAGGATACTTAAAGATCTCTCTACGCTCCGAAAAGCAGTCGCAGCGCGGAAGCGAGATCGTGGTTTCGGCCGAAGGACTAAGCTAAGAGGCTAGGAATTTAACGATCTAGCTACAAATAAACCGAATATTAACCAAAAGGAGCTGTCCGAGACTAACAAGCCCTTATAGCGGAACCTTCAAGATAAGGATAGGATGTTAGTTATTTTCGGCAGAGGATTTGGCACGATCATTCGGCCTGTAGACGACACTACTACTCTGTTTGATCCCGAAAATATCCCGGATTAGTCTACAAAGTAGACTGCTGGTTGTAAGTAAGCTATGTATTCAGAAGCTCGCCGGCGTTAAGGATACGTAATATATTCTTGGTCAGTTGGCCTAGAAAATACGACCAGGCTCGTGTACGCTCCCTACTAGATGCTTCTATTACGCTACATACCGGCTAGGGAAACAGAAAGCTAAAATAAATAAAAAACCGTATATACACTGTGATCGTGGAAATTGTAATAGTTACACTTGCTTAATCCAGAAAGAAATAGGGGATTCTAGACCGGCGGCTTTCGTGTTTAGGGGCGCAGGATCAAAATACAGAAAGACTAGCGAGAGTTAGCAGAGCTACTCATGCTATAGACGTAGGAGCCCTATAGGAAAGAGGCACCCAGCGGATGGATGGGCATGCTATAAGGGGATAAAGAAGAGCCTCTACCGACTACTTGTGAGGGTTAGAACCCTTGATGGCGGCTCGGGCTAGGCCCTCACTAAGCATTGGCCAAATGCTCTACTACGAGGCAGCTTGGCAGTTAAGTAGAATATTCTAGAAGCTCTCTTTCTATCTATCTACTTTGGTACAGGGCCCAATTATTTGATGTGGGGCGTCTGTGCACCTTGGAATGCAAGTTAATGCTGCTTTAAGCAAACTGCTAGTATTTTGTATAACCACCGTCTGCTAAAATCACTTCTATATATCTATCTCCCATTTCTCTAATAAGAGCTTGAATTGTAGCGTGTGTAATTGACTCCTACACCTCTTGTATAACTACCCTTAGTTTTTTGTACGACCTATGAACTTCAGGGTAGTTCTTTTGAATATACTCTTTCATCTCATGCCAAATCGTCTCAATTGGGTTCAGGTCAGGAGAGTTCGCTGGCCAGACAATAGGACTAACTCCAATTGCGTCAAATACTGCCTTTGCAAAAGCTGAAGAATGTCCTTTAGCGTTGTCTTGCTGAAAGAGAAGCTCTGGGTGTTCTTGCAAAGCTTCTAGGACTAAAGGTATAATAATACCACAATACGACCCTTCATTTATTGTCTCCCAATCCTTCTCCTAGAATAACCCTTTATGTCGACCGTATTTTCCAGATATGCAACCCTAAAACATCCACCCTATTTTGCGTTAATATCGAGGTTCAATACAATCAGGGTAATAAAGCTCGCTCTCACTAATACGTCTTGTAACTCGAGGTCGTGTATGTCTTCTAGGCTTAACCCAAGTCTCGTCGCTCCAAAGAACTGAATCCTATTGCTCGTTAGTCCAGAATATATGCTCCCAAGCCCAAGCCAGTCGGTCTGCCTTGTGCTGCTTAGTTAAAGGAGGTTTAGCTCTCGTAGAGTATCGTATATAACCCTCTTTCTTAAATGTAGACCGAATCGCTTTTATCCCATAGTCCTAACCAAGTAGTACTGGTATTTCCGGCCATGCTACCCGACGGTTCTCCTTTGACGCTGTAACCTACGAAATCAAATGCTTTCGCTGTGGAGTACTTAGAAGAAGCTTACGGCCGGCTCTCTTCTTCTGAGGTGTAAGGCGGTTTGCGAGAGCGTATTGAACTTGGCCAAGAGAAAGGTTTAATTAAAGTGTAATTTGGGCTTGCGTAAACTGAGCGTTAAAGTAAAGGGTCTGTATTCGAAGCCTATCATCGCGAGTAAGATTAGGCCTCTTAGTCTTAGGCGTAGGAACATTGTACATTACTGAATCCATGATTGTAAGAGTGATTATAGAACAATTGTTAGTGTAAAGTAGCGTCTAAAACATTAAATAATTATTGGTTAATGTACTAGAACCTTCCACCGTGCATAGATGCCCCACATCAAATAATTGTGCCCTGTACCAAAGTAATAGACTAGATACATACGAGCTCTTACGCCTTATACTTTGGTACAGGGCACAATTATTTGATGTGGGGCATCTGTGCACGGTGGAAGGTTCTAGTACATTAACCAATAATTATTTAATGTTTTAGACGCTGCTTTACACTAACAATTGTTCTATAATCACTCTTACAATTATAGATTTAGTAATGTACAATGTTCCTACGCCTAAGACTAAGAGGCCTGATCTTACTCGCGATAATAGGCTTCGAATACAGACCCTTTACTTTGACGCTCAGTTTACGCAAGCCCAAATTGCACTTTAATTAAACCTTTCTCTTGGCCAAGTTTAATACGCTCTCGCAAACCGCCTTACACCTCAGAAGAAGAGAGCCGGCCGTAAGCTTCTTCTAAGTACTCTACAGCGAAAGCATTTGATTTCGTGGGTTACAGCGTTAAAGGAGAACCGTCGGGTAGCATGGCCGGAAATACCAGCACTACTTGGTTGGGACTGTGGGATAAAAGCGATTCGGTCTGCATTTAAGAAAGAGGGTTATATACAATGCTCTACGAGAGCTAAACCTCCTTTGACTGAGTAGCACAAGGTAGACCGACTGGCTTGGGCTTGGGAGTATATATTCTGGACTAACGAGCAATAGGATTTAGTTCTTTGGAGCGACGAGACTTGGGTTAAGCCTGGAAGATATACACGACCTCGAGTTACAAGACGTATTAGTGAGAGCGAGCTTTATCACCCTGATTGTATTGAACCTCGATATTAACGCAAAATAGGGTGGATGTTTTAGGGTTGTATATCTGGAAAATACGGTCGACATAAAGGGTTATTCTGGGAGAAGGATTAGGAGACAATAAATAAAGGGTCGTATTGTGGTATTATTATACCTTTAGTCCTAGAAGCTTTGCAAGAACACCCAGAGCTTCTCTTTCAGCAAGATAACGCTAAAGGACATTCTTCAGCTTTTGCAAAGGCAGTATTTGACGTAATTGGAGTTAGTCTTATTGTCTGGCCAGCGAACTCTCCTGACCTGAACCCAATTGAGACGATTTGGTATGAGATGAAAGAGTATATTTAAAAGAACTACCCTGAAGTTCATAGGTCGTACAAAAAACTAAGGGTAGTTATACAGGAGGTGTGGGAGTCAATTACACACGCTATAATTCAAGCTCTTATTAGAGAAATGGGAGATAGATATATAGAAGTGATTTTAGCAGACGGTGGTTATACAAAATACTAGCAGTTTGCTTAAAGCAGCATTAACTTGCATTCCAAGGTGCACAGACGCCCCACATCAAATAATTGGGCCCTGTACCAAAGTATAGCGATACCTTGCGCGGTTATACTTCAGTATAGTCATTGGCTGGAGTGACGTAAAGGGGGGAATCTTCTAGAGTAGCGAGACCCAACATCGTTGCGCTTGTGGCCAGGAGGAGGCGTCTATAGC